>JAJJMC010012129.1:4975842-4996045 GCA_023531435.1 Papaver californicum
TTAGTAAAAACCTAATCGGAAAACCCCATTGAAAACAGACAGAAAAACAAAAAAAAAAACCTAATTTTGAAAACCCTAGAAATTCAGATTTCATTAAAAATCAAATTAATTATATATATAAAGCATATAATCAAATGGGTTGAATGTTTCTTACTTGGATTGTACAGATTCATGAACTGCTGTGAACAATGGAGGACTGGAAAACGTCTTCAACTGCTCCTGCGAACGACGACGACTGGAACACAACTTGGGTAGGAACGACGGCTTGAAGCATTAAAAGATTAGCTTGGGTTTTCTCTGAAGAATAATGGAGGCTAGGTTTTCATCGGAGATTTGAGAAGGAGGCGGCAGTAGAAAACAGGAGAAAAGGGAGACGAAGAGTAGAAGACGTAGAGATTAGAAAAGAATGGAGGCTAGGGTTTTCAAAACCCTAGTCATGACTCCCTTTCTTCTATTGACCCGCATAGACACGTGTATTGACCAACATAAACATGTGTACAAACATCACACGTGTTGCTATATTACTTCACACGTGTAAGGCTGGAAAGGATATTTTGGTAATTTCGCTTGTAAACGATATCACGTTTCCGGAGAAATTGACCAGTCAATCTCATGATATTGACTTTTTGGATGGAAAATGTAACGGTGGGGCATTTTCCCAGAATTTGAACTTTACGGGGCATTTCCCCGACGGGGCATGCATTTTTGGGGCATTTTCCCAATTATTCCATCAAATAAAGAAAAAGGATTTGACTATTGAATCCGGTGTAATGTCATAATCCAACAACAGCTATCAAAATTTAAGTTAATAATACAATGAAATGAAAGCGCTGAATATACCGTATCAAATGGCATCAAGTAGCTAGAGATGCCTAGATTGACAAGTTACACAAGTACAATAATGTCCTATGAAGTAGAATGTACGGTTAAGCGTCCTTGGTTCTTCAAATCCAACATTATAAATTTGTTCATGTCCTTATCAAGAAGATTATAAAAACGTGAATCGTAACTTGATTTATTCTAATTTTTTAAAAATCGAATCGTATTATAAATCTCGAATCTTAGATTAACGGTTATTTTTATATATACTATAAAAATTTAAAATTATAAACATATATTAGGTATTTCAATACAAAGAAGAGTATAAATATAAGGAATTGCAAACAAAATGTCGTATAACAGGTTGGTTTAGTTGTCGATCCAATGAATGTCGTATACCAGGTTCGTTTTAACATGCGTTTTAGGGAGGAGCGTTCGAATCTCAGTGAGTGGTCATTGCATTCTCTTTTTAATTTTTTCTACTTTTATGAACACGTATTCATGGCATTTTCCTTTTAATTTCTACTTATAAACACTTATTTTAATTTCTTTTTAGTTCCATTGTAATGTAAACCGTAAAGTGTTATCACGTATCTAATTTTTTATTTTATTTGGATGATAACAATATTAACTATCTGATATATTATAGTTAAACTCTGTATTATTTTTACACGTTATAGTCAAACAAAAGTTTATATCAAATAAGATATAAAAATATAAATTCAAGAATAGCTTCTTTTAAAAAATCTTCACGATTCTCTGGAAACTCGATTCAAAGTCACGTTTCAACTTTCAAATCGAATTTTTAAAGTTTAATGTGAATCGTATGAGTTAAATCGTGACTCGTACGGTTCTAATAACCTTGGTCCTTATCCTTTTATCTAGACAAAATTATAATGATCGAGCTTAATTATCATGTTTTAATCTTTTGTGCAATCACTAATAATGTCTTTGAGATTAAGTGTAACTGTTATTCTGCTAATATTTTACAATGTCCGGGTACACAGAAAATTAAGCTCTTGATTTTGTACTTATTGTTAGGAGTTAATCAAATGATGCTTTGATATTTAAAATCGGAAATTAGCTTGTATCAGCACGATAAAAAAACATGATTCAAAACAATGGATTCAGGTAGGTTACTTACCTTCGGAAAACCCGAAATCCTCAGGATCTATTGATTGCTTTTACGAGCCTCTTTGAGAATCCTTCTTCGTTCTTCAATTACTATGAAGCCTTGAATATAATCTACTAGAGATTATACTACTTGTTCACACCCTAGTCTCCCTAGAGAAATAATGGAATAGAGAATAGTTTTTGTGCAAACATTGTTTCCAATTCCCATACCCCAATAAGAATGACTTAAACTCTTATATATATGGTTTAGGAAAGTGGAGGAAGTGGAGGTAGTTATCCCAGTATGTGTGGGCATACAAGTAGATTTGGTCATAGGTCAAGATACCTAACTTAACCCACCAACCGACCAAATATTAACATCTCCCACTTGCACGCATATGCTATAATACTCTCTGTGTCACATTATCAAACTCTTCATACTGGATATAAGGCGTGCGACCTCACGAGCGTTATACAATTATAAGGAATACGATGATTAAGTTTTCATCAAACTAACCAAAGTACATCACTTACTAATTTCTCGTTTTTACCTCAAATAATTTGACTACACCTGATGCAATACTCTTAATCCTTCTAAGAAGCAGCATTGCACCCATGCATATAAATTGTATTCATGATTTTCGACAGACAAAAAACGCTGGCCAGTAATGAATTACAATTCATGGTATATCATCAAATTGTCTTCCAAAAAATTCATATCAGTCTAATTCGACTTAATAGCTTCCTAGACATGTATCATATTACGGAAATTTGCATCGTATTAGAAAATATGCTAAAGTAGCATCATTAAGTACCATATTCATGACATAAACCCAAGTCAAAGGGGTAAAAGAATTGTATGTTAATCCAGTGGCTCACACAACAATAAAGCAGGAACCCATTTATTGTTCTCACATACGGTCGATTAAGCACATACAATATGTGTATGTTATGGCGATTCTCCCACTCAAATGGGCATGTCCTACATTTTCTAAAAAAAACTTACGAAATACAGATTTTAGTCTAGTCTCTACAAAGCGCCTAACCTGAATTTCTAACCCAGTCACTCTCATAGCGACTGTTCAGAAAATCACATATGGCTTTGTAACATGCTTCATTAAGTGGTGGTCAAACTTAATGATTGATCTCTTTGAGATCTTATCTGAGACATACTAACGCGACTTATACAGTTTAGAAAAGAATCAAAAGACTGTTACAAAAACAGGTAATTTTCGAAATACAAATTTCGAAAATATTTCTTTTCTTTTGTCTCAACTTGCTCGCTATACTAAGTGCCAAGGCGAATCACATGTGTGAGTAAGCCGATTCTTTCCTGCAGACAACTTCAATATAGATGTACACTTAAAAGTATATATGAATTCTATAAAACATATTTGATCAAGAAAACAATAATTACTCATTCATTCGAAAATAATAATAATGTCATCAAACACAAAGCCAAATGTGCAACTATAACAAGCATGATGCGAATTGAGGCAAACCTCATCACAGGGGAAAAATTTTCCTCATAGTCTATACCCTCCTATTAGGTGTATCCCTTCGCTACTAGGCGAGCCTTGTATTTGTCAATTGAACTATCTGCCTTGCCTTTAATTTTAAAGACACATTTGTTTCCAATAGTCTTTCGCCCAGGCGGAAGGTCAACATAATCCCAAACTTCATTGTCTTCCATTGATTTTATTTTATTCTGCATACCAACAATCTATTTGTCGCTTGCAGGTGAGGAACACACTTCTTTGTAAGAAGTAGGTCCATCCTCAATACTCGGATCACGTATTAATATTCCCCCTTCAATCTCAAAATAATGACAAGGTACTTTTTGACGCTTACTTCTGTATGGTTCAAGATCTTAGGGATCTAATGGTACACTACCACTAGGATGAAGATCACTCCCACTATCTTTGGCGATTATAGGTTGAGAAACTAATTCCATACCCTCGCTAGAAGATGGTAAGATGTCACCAATCTCTTCTATTTCAAAGAGCTCCAAGTCCTTGTTAATGTCACTGATACGAGAAAAATCATCTTCAATGAAAACAATATCTCTGGACTCTGCTTCAGTCATTCCTCCATTTGGATGTTTACCATACATCACATAACCTTTTGAGCAACCAAAATACATTATAAAGACAAGCTTTCTTGCTCTAGGTCCTAGCTTCCCATAAACATGAAAAGTGTTGTGAACAAAACCAATTGATCCCCATGGTTGCAAATTCCCTAAATTGGGTTTTTCTCCTTTCCAAAGTTCATATGGCGTAGTAGGAACTGACTGTGATAGGACACATCTCAAAATGTAGACAAAAGTCATAATTGTATCCCCCAGAAAGATATTGGGAGGTTGGCCTGCGTAATCATTGATCTAACCATATGCAATAATTTTCTATTCCTTCGGTCTGTAACACCGTTTTGTTGTGGAGTATAAGGAATAGTAAGCTTCCTAGTTATACCCTGAATCTCATAAAATTCCTTGAACATATCAGACAAATATTTGTGTCGACGGTCAGTACAAAGAGTCTTCAAACTCTTCTCAATTTAGTTCTCAACCTCTGCTACAAAGCGCTTGAAACAATGCAAGGCTTCATAGCGATGAAAGATCAAGTATACACAACCAAATCGCGTATAATCGTCAATGAATGTAAGAAAATATGAATAACAATGTCTAGCTTTAACATTCATAGGTCTACAAATATCAGAATGTACCAACTCAAGGGGTTGAGTAGCACGTTTCACCTTACCAAAAGGCTTCCTATAGGTTCTGCCTTCTAGACAAGGTTCACAGACAGGTAAGGAGACTTTAGCGAGTGAGCCAAGATGGCCTTCTCGATCTAACCGAGTCATCCTATCTTTCCCAATGTGGCCTAGTCTAGCATGCCAAGTCATACAATCATCAACATTACTACTACTAGCATTATTTACTAAAACATCATAAGAAATAGAATCAAACAAAACTAATTTAAAGAAGTTACTACTTAAGTAACCATGTCCAAACAAAATACCATCAAAAATGATGTCCAATCTACAGTCTTCAATTTTAAAAGAATATCCAAAACTAAGAAGTGCAATAAGTGAAAGTAAATTATGATGAATTCCAAGTACGTAAAGCACATCGTGAAGTGTTAAAATGCGTCCAGAGCGCATATGAAGTTGATAGGTACCAACTCCCACAGCTTCCTCGCTTGTGCCATTGCCTATATAGACTCTTTGTGTACCACGTGAAATACGTCGATAATCTACGTCGTATCTACAATCCATTCAGGGGGGAATGGCTAAAATGTCCCTTGTTTCCACAGTTGTAGCATTTCAATTTGAATTTATCCTTTTTACCAGCTCGCTTGCCACGAAGGCGTTTAGATTTATTTTCTGCCTTACTAACATCCTTTTGGTTGTTGTTCCTGCGCTTACCATGTGGTTTGCGCTTACCTTGAGCATAAAAGGCAGCCACACGTGTCATATCTTGGCGTTCATCCTCAAGCTCAACGTGTTGGGAGATGTCATAAAAATTCTTGATGCTTTCGTTATGAGTCAAAATTTGTTTCATATGCACCATCAGGCAATGACCTTATCACATCTAAAACTTATTGTTCATCAGTAAGAATATTCCCAGCAGATTTCAACTCACGAATCATAGACGACATCGCCCTAAGATGTTCAGTCATTGTATGCTTAGGACCCTTTCGGTTGACTTCAAATTTCAGCACTAAGCTGCGAAGTCTAGTAGTGGACTTACCACCAAAGTCAAATTTAAGTTGGTCCCACATTTACTTGGCAGTAGGAAAAATCTCATATTCTCCAATAAGATCATCATGCATGTTACTCAACATAGTATAACTCGTATTACGATCTTTCTTAAACCAAGCATCGTAGGCTTCAAGGTCACGACGGGTTTGGGTAGTATTACCTTCTGTAGGTCGGATCATTTCATTTTTCAAGTGTTCCATTTTTTCTTCTTAGTGAGATCAGCAATCACATTCTTAGTAGCCATTTCTACACATTTATCGAACAAAAATTACCATTATTATTAAGTGTACATTTACAATATTGTTTTAAAATCTAATTAATAAAAATTATATCTGTATACAGATTTAGGATCGAAAATTTTGTTATGACGTTTATTAATTAATTTTGGACTAGTACAAATTAATAAAACACATAACTTAAACCAATAGAACTACATAGAATATTTATACATTATGCATATTTACAAATCATATGGTCGTAAAAAAAATCATCATGTGATCATTTTAAACAACGTACATAGCATTTAAAATATGACATGTGATCATTTTAAACAACGTACATAACATTTAAAATATGACATGTGAATATAAAAAAAAAAAGAAAAACTTAACACATGTTAGATACCGGACACTTAGTCCATCTAGATCATAAAGCCTACTAACCATCATTTTCAGGCTCAACCAGATATCAACAGTGATTAAGACTAATTCAAGATTATAACAACTGTTGTAACCACATACTGATACAAAGTTATAATATTGAAACAAAGTCAAGATCAAACAATGTTAACATTTTATAATGTATATACTGTCGAAAAACTGTGGAGTGAAACAAAAATTCGGCATGAGAGGTAGATTATAAAAAGAACACAGTTTTAAGTTTTGAATTATAAAATTCAAATAAGTTAAAAAAAAGAATCGTCCAAGTCAAAACAGTCTCCAACTCCACTAATCTTCTTTTAATTTTACAAAACAGAAGCTTCACCATTACTTTCCCACCAGATTCAAAAATCTGATGTTCTGGACACTAAGTCCAATTAGGCAGACGATAAAAAACTGAGGCTCTGGACACTTAAGTCCAATTAGGCAGAACGATAAAACAAAAAAAGAACCCATGGAATAGAAACCTTAATTAGTTTGATGACACTAAGTCCACTGGGCACTAAGTCCAGCTTCAATCTTTCCATGTTCGGTCAAACTAAAAATAAAAACACAGAGTTCCGTATGATATTCAAACATACATCATGCATATACAAAACTTAATGACATGAGAGAAAATCACACCGATGTTTAGATTTATCACAAACAAGAGATTAAAAAGAAATCATCAAATCAACGAACCAAACAATACTAAATAGCTCTAGATGTCAATGATAAAACAACATGATTTAAGACAATGGATTTCGGTAGATTATTTATCTACGAAAAATCCGAAATTTTCAGGATCGATTGATTGGTGTTACGAACATCTTTGAGAATCCTTTTTCGTTCTTCAATTACTGTGAAACCTTGAATAATCTGGTAGGGATTATACTACTTGTTCACACCCTAGTCTTCCTAGAGAAGTAATGGAATAGAGAATAATTTTTGTGCAAACCTTATTTCCAATTCTCATAACTCCAATAAAAACAACTTAAACTCTTATATATATGGTTTAGGAAAGTGGAGGAAGTGGAGGTAGTTATCTTTATAATTACCCAGGGAAATGGAGGAAGTGGAGGTAGTTATCCCTATATATATATGGACATACAAGTAGATTTAGTCATGAGTTATGGTACCTAACTTGATCCACCAACCGACCAAATACTAACACAGCAGAACTCAACCTCGTCAATTGATCAAGTAGATATTTCTTCATTTTTTTTAAAGAAGAAGATGATATTTTTCGTTTTAAGAGTAGATATCATAGTTCGGTGCCACCCAATAGAGATAACTCCGAATCTGTTAGAGAAAGCGATCGACTATATCCTGGAAAGTGATGTCTCGACTAGGTACCATTTTTTATAAATTGTGCTCGTCAATGATATTTTTGAGCTAGGTAAAATGATTCCGAGAATTAATATGACTGTGTTCTCGAGTGAGTTTTGCATTTTTCTCGCATTAGCATGCATGCTTAACCGGTTATGTTGCTTAAAAAACTCGTCACCAATTGTATTTCTTAATCCCTCGGGAAGGCTTCCGACTGAACTCAACCGGACATTGGAAATCCTGTAACGACATCCTAACCGTGATAAATTATAGTAACACTAATCTACTTATCTAACTAGGAGATTATAATTCATCAAGCAGCTAGATTAATTTCAAGTCTCTATCTCTGGTGATGGATATAAAAGTTGACCTTCTTTTAAATTTTCAGAAAAATTTGATCATGACTCATTTGTAGTGGACATGTTTGGTTTGTAGTTAAACAAGAAAACAAAAGCTAAATGATTCCTTTTCTTCTTTCTTTCTTTTTTTTTTCTTTTTGTTGCAAGTAGGGTTTGATTTATATGCATATCACGAATGAGATGAGAACGATGATATCACCGCTACAAATTGATTAGTATTAGCATATATTATAAAATATGACCAACTCACAAACGGTCAGAAATCATGTGAGTATATAATCAACATTGCATATGTGATAGACACAATTTTGTATTTTATTTGAGCTCATATCTATATTGCTATTACTCGATTTTTATGTTAATAATATTATTTTGTGGTATTTGTAGGTATTTTTTTGAAAAAAAATAATCGTGAAAAAATTGGTTAAAAAGCACCTTCAGAATTGATAAAGGCACCCATAATTTTTTATTAAAGGCAATCACCTTCTTTAAATTCAAATTCAAATTGGCGGGAACTTCTATTTTAACTGCATGGAGTTTTGAATTGGCTAAGATACTTTTTTTTGGAAAGATTTGAAGAGTTTTAGGCAAGTATAAACTTTCGCCTAATTAAGCAAAGAGTTGTACAAGAAAAAAACTCTCGAACAATAATGGTTTGTTGTGAATCAAAAGATATACTTCGTGAGATTTTGTTCTCGAGTTTAGACAAGGATACATCATCTTATCTCGTGTCTTAAGATGGGAATAACATTAACAAAAAGGAAACAACATGATCATCAAGGATATGAAGATCGAGAATATAATCCCGAGAGAATTATTCTCATTAAATAAAAGATTTAGAAGAAGATTGAGGGGATATTTGTTGTTGGAGTATAAATAGAAGAGTCTAAGAGGAAGTCGGGGAGGTTGGCATAGCCAGGAACGAAGAAAAAAACATTCCAGAAAATTCTGCAAACTAGGGTTCTAGCCGAGAAGAAGAAGAAGAAGACAACCTGAAACTGTCGCTGAAAATCGTTACCAAATCATTTGTATCCAACGGCTTTACCGACAATTTCTACTACAATCCGTGCAATAGTTTAACATTTCAATACAAAAGAAAACTGTGCTTTATCAGCTGCGCTTGAAATAAGTCGTATATTTAATAAAAGATTTTAATCTTTCTGCAACGTAAATGGTCAGTACTTTATTATAATTCTTTTGTTAAACCATGAATAAAATGACTTCTTCTATATTTCCTTCTTCCATTCTTTTTGCAGTGAGTAGCTAGAACCCTCACCTAGGATTAGAGAGGAAGTCCTATTGTGTTTGCTATCATATTATAATTATTTTCTATGTCAATTTCTCATGGTCCTATTTCTTGGTTAAATATGATAATAATTTCTTCATGTGTCCGTTAATGCTTAAATAATTGATTTAATTATTCTTGTTAGAGATGAGAATTTTAAAGTGAAGAAAATTATTAATCATTTGAGAAAAATAATTGAATTAAAATTCCTTATTTTCCAAAACGTAAATATTTTGTCCGAAATCGTTTTGAGTATTATTTTGAGAAAATTATAGAAAATAGTTGTAAACATATAGTAAGCATAATTGTGATGAAATCTCAACATCCTAGGGTTTTTTTTTCAGTTGTATATCATTATTAGTATTTTTAGCACTTTTATTTTAGAATTAAATTAACAAAATCAATTTGTCATTAGCACACAAGTTAATTAAAAACTAGAAATTACAATTCTGAAATCCCTATGAAACGAATCGTGCTTGCATACTGTCTCATCGACAGCCGTGCTCTTGCGGTATGGTAAAATATCACATCAATATGAAGTAATTCATGATCATGAAGAGAAAACGAGTTTAGGAAATAACACCATAGAGTATAGACTACATTTATAATTCGTAAAGTATATCCATCCCATCTCAATTGTAGGTAGGGTTGTACATGGTATGGTACAAACCGTAAAACCGCACCGTACCATACCGTGTAAGTCTTAACCGAATTGTACATCTATCAAATGGCTTGGCATGGTTTTAATTTTGCGAAAATCGATGGTTTTGGTATGGTTCTGATTTAGCGCGAAATCGAACCGAAAAACCGTTAATATTAGTCATTAGATTCTTTCATTTATGACCATTAGACTATGGCATAAAAATAATTTCACTCCTTTTCTTTCACTTTTTATTTTAATCTTTTTATTTTATAATTAGTTATATTGTAGAAGAATATTGGGAAATCTTATAAAGTATCCCCGTTTAAATTAGTAATCTATAAAGTAACCCCGTTTTTTTGAAATTTATAAACTACCCTTAACTTGGCTAACGGCTAGTTAAGTGCTAGGTGGCGGTTATCTTGCATGGAAAAAGTCTTAAAAGTCCTTGAATAGGTTGAATTGAATTGAGTTGCTCATATCTCCTTGGTGAGGTTGATAAATGATTCGACGAACTTGAAAGTGGTGTAACGATCCTAAAAGCGGTATAACGATCCTGAACCGGGCTCGACGAACCTGAAATATTGTAGAATGTCGATTCTCAAACAAGATAATGTTGAATTTAGTCAATCGAAATCAACTCAAACTCTATAAACAGAAACGGTTTCATCCTTTACTTGTTTGTTTACAAATGGTAACATTAATGACTAATGAGATGTCATGTAGATACTCATTTAGAAGTGTATAATACAATAATTTTTTTAACTGTGTACGAGGCATGAATTATAGACGATTATTGTGGCTCATGTGTACTATATAGTAATATTATTTTTATTTTTGAAAAACAAACTGTTTTTCAAAAACTAATGATTTTACACCCAATCTTCTCATCCAAAACAGTACCAACCCGTTTATAAAATGGTTTGGTACAGTTTTAAAAATTCAAAAACTGTTGTACTTGGCTTCGATTTTGGTTTCATCCAAAACCATACCAAACTGTAACATGTACAACCCTAATTGTAGGTTCACCTACAAGCACCATATATATATAATCAATCTTGTTCAGTTATTTCTAGCTAGCTAGCTAGCTTTATGCACACGTCATAAATTGATCTCCAATATGTTATTTGGTGCATGAATAAACTTGAGAACTAACCACTTTGTTATCTTGAATCAAGATTTAAGTTATCAAAATCGTGGCATATTCTCATGATTCAAGCTAGTGTTAAAAACTTTATTGTTGTGTCCTATAAGTTGGTGCAAGGAAAAATCACCTTTTTACACCGAGTGATTGGCGTATTAAATATAAGTCATCCGATTTAATTTAATGGGTTAAAATTTAACGGTTTATTTATTTGCGCCCAATAGTTGGGCACATCAATCCTGAACCATCAAATTTAATTTTATAAATTAAAATCTAACAGTTCATGTATTTGTACACAATCATTAAATGTAATGCGGCTAATAGTTGAGCACAATACTTGAATCACCATAGTGGATATTATTGTTTCAATCTGATATAACATCCAAATTAAATCTTGATTCAAGTTACCATAGTAGTTAGCCTAAACGTGACAAACAAGCTTCACATCTGGCTCATATTTGATATCATTTAGGTAAGAACACACTACACTTAATTAGTAGTCAACTAAGGGTTGAATACGTGCATTTGGAAACAAGCCCTCATTTGGAAACTTTCACCATCTCAGTTAGGCAGACATCTTGGATTTATTGTTCTGCGCCCTATACTAGTTTAATCCCAATAGGCTAATATCTTAATTTAAATATAGAGTAGATTTGTTCCTGGCTCTGTATGATCATACAACTAATGCGTACTTAGAAATTTGAAGTGCTCCCTCAATTTCAAGTTGGTTCTTACTAGTATTGGATACTCCCTCAATGGAGTATATGGTGTTTTCATTAAGATTGAGACAATTTGACTTCTAACCTCCTTCACTGGATTCTGTTTTCTGTAGCTGTAATGTCTCACTTCGATAGTATTAATGTTGTCTCCCTGTTGGGTCTATGCAATTTTAGTGGAGGTCTATTATTTCCTTTATATGGCTGCATCAATTTATTTTTTCGTGGCCTTGATAGTTGACATGATATTAACTGGCGTGTGGGGACGGGGGCGCTGCCCCACTCATCTGTTTCTAGTTGAGCGTATGATTCTTCGTGTGTGTGTTTTTATCGATTTTCTGATATGAAATTTGGTCCAGCCTATTTTAATAAACTTTAATGTATCAATCAAAAATATATACATAGCTGTTCAAAAAATCACAAAGGTATAAGATCATTATTTTTCAGTCATATAACGTTGAGAAGAAAATGGTGGCACGGGCTTACACTTTATTTTGGTTGTCAAAGGCTATTTGGTTTATTTGATAAGGGAATTTCGGTACCATTATATTTCCAAAGAATATTATCATAAATAAGGATATTTCTAAGCCTTCAAAAATCTCAAAAGGCAGAATCCATTTGGGGTGCAATTCTGGAAAATAATATTGGTTTGTTAAGCCTTGCTACCTTAGTATAATTATTGATAAATATATTTTTTTTCTTTTTGCAAAGATGGGTGTATTAAAAAGATTAGAGAATGGAACACTCATTGTTGTTGGTTACCTTAAGTAAGGAGCCACCATAACTTTGAGATTGAGGACTTTTTTTATCGTTTGTTATAAACAAAATATTAGTCTGAGTAGATTTTTCTAGTGGAATCATCGTTACATTAGATCTTTCTACTGAGATAAAAACAGTAAGAAAAGTGGGGAAAGCAGACAGTTATAGTTGGCTATTACAAAATTTTCTTTCTTTTTTAGCCAAGATATCTACAACTCCATTTCCTGTTCTATGAATGTATTTGTATCCCAAAAAGTTGTTGCATTCATTTAGAGTATGTGCAGTTTCTTTTAACATTGCATGGCATTTCCATTTGATCTCCATATATTTGATAAGTTTCTCACAATCTCCGTGTATATAGAAGCTTTGTAGATGATTGTGATTTGCCCATTTTGCTGCAGGCAGCGCTAGTGCCTCTGCCTCTTGTGAATTGGGCACATCAGTTCTGCCTGCTCCTGCTGCTGATCAAGTACCTAAATGATTTCGCACAAAAAATTCATACCCACTGTTAGAATTTTTCCAAGAACCATCAAAATTTAGCAAAGAAGTATTTGCATCAGGTTGTTGCCATTTTATTTTTATTTTTTGTTGTAAAAGTTTATCTTTTCCTTTAATATTTTCAGTCCCTTTTACGGTATTTTTGTCCCAAAAGAGTTAGTGTCTTTGTATAGTTAAAGAAGTTTGAATATTGTTTTCCTTTTTCTCTTTAAAAATTCTTGTACACCTTTCTTTCCATATAAACCAGCACTTTGTTTCCTCCATATTTAATAGTTTTCCTTCTTTATCTTTTGAGTTCCATAGCTTAAAATGGTTGGTGAAACAGTTTTAAGAAGAGTTTGTTCGGGTCATAACAGGATGGGGTGGTAAAGCCCATACTGTTTTTGCAAAGGTACATTCAAAAAATAAGTGTTGAATGGTTTTTGTTTCCGATTCACAGAAAATGCACTTTTTGTCTGAGATGTTTGAGAGGTGTGGCAGATTATTCCTTACAGGTAAAGCATTGGATAGGCATTTCCACATGAAGATTTTTATTCTCTGAGATATAGGTAAGTTCCAAAGAATTTTCCATAAGTCAGGTTGAATAGTATTATTTGTGAAGCCTTTTTTATTTAGTTCAATGTACATTGATTTTACTTAAAAAGTTCCATCTTATGTTAACTCCCATCTCAGTTTATTTGCTGGTAAGTTACAGTCTTCATTTGTTTAGAGTTTTATTTTTAGAATTTCATTTGAATGTTATTAGAAAAGTTGTTATGTATCATGTTTGAATTCCACTCTTTTGTGTCAAAGTCAATTAACTCTGACACGTGTGTGAAACATGAAGTCTAACTGAGCCAAGATCATTTAGAGTATAAGACAATTCTAGGATCCAGTTATCTAGCCAGATATTGATTGAATATCCATTACCCACTTCACATACGCTACACTTGTGAATCAACCTAGAGCCTTGGTAAAATGCATTTCCAAGTAGGCGAGGCAGATACATGCAAAGAGGCATGGAAAATGTGACTATTTCTAAAGTAGCTTTGCTCTAACATAGTTGCCCATAATGAATATGGTTCTGATAACAGTTTCCATGCAAGTTTGGCATTCATTTCCTGATTGCACTTGATAAGCACTTAATTCATACATTTTTTCCACTTAATCTATATTTGTTATCATTTCAATTTTTGCTAATAATATATTTTTATTGCTTTAATAGGTGGTTCGTATAAAATCCAAAGCTATGAATTAAACATGGTTGAAAAGGCTACAAAAACCATTTTATTTGCTGATGCTTCTAAAGACTAGAGTCATACAAAAACTAAAGAAAAGTGAGATGGAAATCTGAGCATCACATAAGTTAAAACAAAATAAGAAAGAAGACGTGGCTAGGTACTTTTCTTTGGATGATTGGTTGGAAAGATAGAGGACGCGTCAGGTGGCTAGCTAGATTTTCTTTTGGATGTTGGTAAACGTGAGAAGGCTAGGGTGAGTAGGTTAGAGAGGAAAAGGAGTAGGAAGCACGTGAAAAGAGAAAGAGAAGTATGGGTTGGAGGCAGACAAGTCTGCATAGTAGGCTGGAGAAGAGAGTTTTGAGTAGGTGGAAGAGATTGTACCGAATAGAGAATAGGAATGGAGCCCACTTACTGGAAAGAGTATAAAAGGGATTGACACATAGGAGAAAATAAGGGGGCAGTACGGTTGGGGAATTTTGGTTTAGCTTTTCTTTTAGGTTTTTAGGGGGGGGGCGTAAAGTGATTGTGTTGGTGGAAGAAAAGTACGATGGATGGGAGAGGTGGAAGAAAATCTAGGAGGAAGAAGATCCTAGGAAGTTATTGATAGGGTAGCGGAAGAGAGCTAGGAGTGAGAGGCTACCGTATAGGGGGAAGAGAATAAATAGAAGGAGTAGGTGGTAGGATGTGAAAGGTATAGGCGGAGAGAAGTAGACATAGATAGAAATAGCTGGGGAGAGTGGCAGGTGAGAGAAGGAAATATCAGAAAAGAAAAAAAAGTGTGGCTGGATACTTTTAGTTTTGTTCTTCTGGATTGGAAGTTATACATGAGAAGAAAGGACAACGCAAGGCTTTTCGGTTTAATTCCTTCTCTCTATTTTTGTTAATTATTTTTATGGATTTTAAGAAATCCATCTCCATGTCTCACTAATTGATTTGTAGCTAGGGTTTTACGTTGAAACCATTTAAAATATTAGACCAACTAAATTGAATTATTTGGTAAGACTATTATGATTTGAATAAGATTAGTTCCATGATTTTGTTTATTGATTTAATGAAAAAATTAGTTGTTGCTTCACCGGTTATGTACAATACAGTAATTTATGCGCATAATTAATAGGATAGCAAATATATTTGTCTACTTATTTGATATTTCATGCTTGGGTTAACTCTTTAGATGGGGTATGCTTAGAAGAACCAGATATTATTTGTGAACCTATAATTAGTTTCGTATAATTTTCTCGATAACGCAATTAGATATTGTATGCATGAGACTTAGAGCTGCGCTATGCTTAGGGCGTTCCAGTGGCATTTGCGACTCTAATACATATAATAGGTGATGTGGATAGAACGAACAATAAATGAATATTCAGGAGTTATATTTCACTTCAGTAATTAAATAGAAATAGTGGTGGATACTAAAAACCCTGGTTACTGTTTCTCCCATTTGATTTATTTTATTAGTTTAGTTTATTTTTCTTGTTTTAACTTTATTCCGAAAAATCCAAAAATATTATTTCTGATTAGTTTAATTGAGATATTAATTGCAGTATTGTCCCCGTTCCCTGTGGGTTCGAATCGTACTTGTCGTTGTCTGCATTGTAGACACTGTGCGATTGTGGTTATTTTATATAGGGTTTCCAAAATCCTATCAAATTTTGGCGTCGCTGCCGGAGAAGTCTCCAGGCAAGTTTGGCATTCATTTCCTGATTGCACTTCCCTGCCTCTTTAAATCCCAAACCCCCTTCAGAGGTTGGTCTACAACAGTAATTCCAGGTTTTTGGGTAAAAACCTTTTGAGTTTGTATTTTTGCCCTACCAAAAGTCCTTTTGGACTGTGTTTATTTTTTTAATTTTTCTTTTAGGTAGTTGAAAACATCCCATTTGGAAAATGGGCATACTAGAGAGAATTGATTTGTTTATAACCATTTTACTGGCTTGGGCTAGTGTTTTTGTGTTCCAAGCTTTTACTTTTGCATCCATTTTTTCTACTATGAAATCAAAAGTTTTGAGTTTTGATTTATCTATAAACAAAGGTGCTCCCAGGTACGTATCTTTAGCATTTATTTTTGAAAATTTTTATTAATTTTAGCATTAGGTATTGATGTCTTGCATGAACTTTTTTGCTAAAAATTGTCCCTGATTTATTAAAATCTATTAGTTGCCCAGAGGCATTACTGAATTCTTCGATTATATTTAAAAGATTTTTACATCTTGGTAGATTAGCCTTTGTGAAGAGAATGTAATCGTCAGCGAAAGAAGGTGGGATATTGGGGTGTTGTTTTTAGAGATTTTTACCTCAGTTATTAGCTTTTGTTGTTCTTTTACTTTGTAGCCAAACCCATGGAAAGTCTTTCTTGTATTTTATTATTGCCTTTTCTATTATTATTCCAAGTGTAAGGATTTCCTTCAAAACCCAGGTTTTCAAGTCCTGCTTTTTGTATTATCCTTTTACATGGTTCATGCTCATTTTGATTATAGATTTTCCCCCCTTGTTTTTTCTCTTGATTTAAAATTATATTTAAATCCTTTAAGAAAGGTCATGGCATATTGTTATGGTTTATCCCGTTGGAAATTTCTTCTAAAAAATTTCAAGCTGTCATCCTATTATGTTTATATCGACTTCTATAGAAAAGAGTTAGGAGCCATTATTTTGAAGAGAAGTTAGATTTTACTATGACATTTATCATATTGATATTGCTATGAATTATTTCAAACTGAAAGCCATCAATCCAGGCTACATCCCCCTACAGTCCCGATGATTCTTATTGGGTCTACAGTAAAGAGATTTGAGAAGTGAGGAGATAAAAGACTTTTCACAGAGATCTTTTGATTTAGTTTATGAAATAAATAAGATATATGGTTTCTCATTATTTATTAGGATGTGAAGAGGTTGTTTTTTTTTCTTAGAACCACATCCTTATGCATTCCAACCAGGATTTTCATTGTTTTAAGGAAGTTGATACTAGAGTTGTACCAAACAAAACCCAGATCTTAAACATGCAAATTTTAAGATAAAACTTAGTTGATTTTTAAGGCTACAGAACAGAGCCAACAGGTTAAGGGGTTTGAAATTGAAATTTTGATTCAATTTGATGATCTTCTTAAGAGTTTTTGTACAATTGTTATAAAAATATTTTGCATCATCTATATCTAGTCAGTACTAGTTATTTACGACGAACTTCTACTACTACTCAGTCTACTCACATACTTATAGGCGGAGCCGCGGAAGCATCTTTATCTTCATAGGATGTCAAATTAAGCATATGTTACGCTTAAATTTCAACAACTTTTGCTATTTGTATGCATAACTACATCTAAGTTTACTAAATTTCTTCAGAAGTTACTAATCCAGTGAACCTAATTGTGAAGATTGTTTTACTTTATATAGGTTCAGTAACTATTTGTAACACGATAACATTACCATAAGTGATAACAATAAAGCAAAGTGGATTTAGCTAAAAATAACATATTTTCTTCTCTACCATGACACAAGCAATATAACATCAAATTGAAGAAATTACGTGTTCGAACATAATATACTAGATGACTACGCAGCAATATGGGCCGATCAAAGAGTAAAAACAAATTACAACTGAAATATCAATTCCTAAAGTTTTAGTAACTGTTTTGAACATGACAACATTAAGGACGATTATAAGCGTTATAAACTGACCAGATTTATGGATCATTTTTTTCTTGTTTGTATTTTAACCCGCGTATGATTCGTTTTTCTGGGTTAATTTTTACACCGAAAAAGCTTCTATCATCCATTAATATTTTTTGAAATTTCTTTCAACCCATATAAACCATAACCATTAGCTATCTATTGGAAGATATTTGAAAAAAAAAAAACATAAATATGATCCTGATGTAAATCGAATTTTTTTTAATCTCGAATTTTTTTCGTTTATGGATCATAACCCTGAAAACTTCTTTCAATTTCTGAGAGATGCAATAATTTTAGCTTTCCAACACCGAAAATCCTAAGAAAAACGATTGATATTTGCTTCAGTGTAAAAGAATTTTTTTCTAAATAAAAACTGATTTTTGCGTGCCCGAATATGATGGATATTTTTTCATCCTATAGATGGTCGGCCAATTACCAAATATTTTGTATAAGCTTATTACATGTGTCTAGGTTGCCCATGTCCATAAACAATTCCATATTTGGTCAACAGGCAGCTGGCGCAGACGGGTGTGAAACAACATTATTTGGTATAATAAATTAGGTGAAAGTGGAAATGTCCGGCCAGTACCTACCAGTTTTATACGCATAGCTCCTACATTTATTTAAACCGATGGATGGCAATCGAAATTTTGATACTACTCCAAAAATGGATACTACATTTTGATATTCTCCCCCTACCCATTGACACCCTCAACTAGGTCTAGGCGCCAAGGCATGTATTCTAAAATGGAAGGCAATACCATTTATCTGCTGAAGAACGGTCCAAAACCATTTTTGTTCATATGCAAAGAATGGTTCAAAACCATTAGATAGAACGTGTCGGCTATTAAATATTAATTAAATGCTTTATCTCTTTCATTTTTATTTTTATTTTTATAAATGCCCTATAAATCCACACGTTGGATTTTAATGGCTAATGTCAACTGTTTATACACAAATTAATGACTTTATTTCTGCAAATGACCTTTTTCTTTTTTTTTCTATATCATTGATGAGAATATATATAAGGAACCCCATGTTATCATTTTGGAACCCACCTTATTATCTTGAGAAACAAGGAAAACCCACAGCATTTATAAAGTAGTACTTCCACTAGAAGAAGAAAAGCAAGAACAAAGAAACAAAGAGCAGAGAAAAAACGGAAAAAGAAAAGATGAATTTGATTTGGTGCCCTGAAACAGCCTCAAAATCTTACATTGATACTGTTAAATCGGTAAGTAGGCATCCAATTTTCAGAACCCATGTCGTTTTATCTTTCGATTTTATTTTTTTGTTAATCCGATGTCCTGATTTAACCAGACTAATCCATGGGAATAATTGGGACCATGCGGAGGTAGTTGTCGCTCAAGAAACCGCTAGTGATCTTGAGGGGAGCAATCCCGCGGCCGAACCACCTATCTACACGAGGAGATTTATTCGATTTTGGGTACTTTTTTCTTTCTTTGAATTTAAATCTTAATTGAAGTTTTTTATAAATTTGTGCAGTGTGAAAATATTCAAGAATCAAGTGTAGCAGAGCTAATATCAGGCACGGCAGGTGGATGGAGACCACAATTCACAGTAGAAACGTGGTGTCATGGTGGTGTGATTTCAACAAGCATTGGTTTATCAATAGCCAGTCGTCACACAGGTGCTCGATACGTCTGTATTGTACCAGATGAATTATCCAGATCGGAGTATACTGAAGCTATGCAAAAGATATTAAGTGTATCCTCGTCATCATTGCCGGAGATTATTGTCGGAGAACCAGAAGATGTGATGAATGGATTAGTAGGTGTAGATTTCATGGTGGTTGACTGTAGGCGCAAGGACTTTTTCAAGACACTAAAGTTTGCTAAATTGAGCCAAAGAGGTGCAGTTCTGATATGTAAGAATGTAAATTCAAGAAGTAATTTCGGAGTATTCAGATGGAGAAATGTTCTTAACTGCACTTCGCGGGTGGTTCGCACGGCCTATCTACCTGTTAGGGATAAAATGAATCTCCCACGAAGTGATGTCATCATTTCTCGGGGCGACGTCATGGTACGATCCCGATGTCATCATTTCTCGGGGCGACGTCATGGTACGATCCCGACGTCATCATTTCTTGGGGCGACGTCATGGTACGATCCCGATGACATCATTTCTGGGGCAACGTCATGGATCGATCCCTATGTCATCATTTCTCGATGCGACGTCACCATGTCTCGATACGACGTCATCAAGTACGATGCCCATCTTGGCACGATGCGACGTCA
>JAJJMC010012129.1:4996055-5039735 GCA_023531435.1 Papaver californicum
CTATGAATTTTGGTTGTTTTGGGTTGATGAGAATTTTGGCCCAAACACTACCTATGGGGAAAGGAGTCGATATTGCACATCTAGCAGCCAGTACTAATTCAAATTCATCGACAGTATCAGGTCCTAGCCGGTGGATCAGACATATCGATCATCAATCTGGCGAAGAGTGCATCATCCGGCGATAATGTTTTTGTGATTTAATTTTTCACCGTTGTATAATTGTTTTAGAAAAAAAGAAAAAAAAGAAAAAATTATTGTTGTAAGTCCGAATCGCTATGCGCAATATAAAAGATACGCAAGTAAACAACCACAATGCGGAAATAAACGAAAATAATACCAATCACACAATACCAAGAACTACGTGGAGAAACCTCTTCAATGCGAAAAGTAAATAACCACGGACAAACTTCCATTATGACAAATAATGGGTTACAACGATATCTCTCAAATTAGGGTTTCACACAACTTCAAAACATATATCACTTGGATAATAATGCCCTTTTTCTCTACTCACCACTAATGGTGGATAACTAATTCTTTACCAAATAAGGTAGATTCAACTAATAACAAAACAAGGAAGATGAGAAACTTACTAATAGGATTTGAACAAACCCTAAAATTATCCATTTGAAGAGATGTAGGATGTGGTGGATAAATCTTCACCAACTAAACCGGTCCTAAGCTAGAACACCCTTCTTCTTCAAGCTTACAATTCAAATCTTCACCAAAACTCTCTACTGGTGGTTGCCTTTTTTTTCTCTCACTCTCCCTTTTCTTTTCTCACGGCTTGAGAAGATGATGAGAAACGAAACTCGTTTCTCTTCTTAACCTAACATAATGTAGATTAGATAACTCCCCCTTAATAGTTAAGGGTCACCTTCAAGATTATGAAAACGTGAATCATAACGTGACTCATTTTAATTATTTAAGAATCAAATTGTATAGTGAATCGAGTAGTTGATTCACGGTCATTTTTATTTATACTTTAAAGTTTTAGAAATTTAAATATATATTAGGTACTTCGATATAAAGAAGAGTATAAATATAAGGAATTGCATTTTTCTTTTAATTTTTACTTGTGAATATTTATTTTATTTTATTTTTAAATTATTTATAATGTAAACCGTAAAATGTTATCACGTATCCAATTTTTTATTCAATGGTTCTAGACGTACCACCGTTTTAGATAATGCTGGAGAAAAATGAACTATTATTATGTTTTGCTTTTGGTCTTGATGGAAATAGATCTTAGGACCAAGTAGTCACTAAGGAACACTAGCTCATTTTTTACTTTTGTGAATGAACCTTTAGTCACACATTGGAGAAACTAAAGATGATTCCTCTTCTTATTACCAAGAAAGCTGCATCTAAAGGAGGGCCCTTAGGGGTTTAGATTATTTTGTGGTTGGGAGAGGACTAAGGCTATGGGTGATAGACACATTTTAGTGTCTAAATTGCACCTTAATTTCTAGTGAGTTAGTATTCGATTGTGTGTCTATTACGTGTTTTTATGCTTTTGTAGGTACATTAGAAGAATAAAGATTTGTGGAAAAATTGGCTCAAAAAGTGTTCAAAGCACCCGGGAAAATGGATCAAGGCACCCACACTTTGGATTGGGGCACCCTTGGATCGGGATGGGCTGGATCGGACCAACTCAGCGGGTCAACTCAGCCCAGTCAACTCGGTCAAAGCCAGTTGACCGAGTCAAACCCAGTTGACCGAGTCAAACCATCATCGGGAAAGTCCTGTTTCAAACAGGAAAGGATTTGGTTGCGATTTTTGGGTTGTTTTCGGCAATTGAAGATGACCCATTGCAATTAGAGTTGGAAGAAATCAAAATACAGTGAAAATCCCGTGAAATCAGCCCTGTAAACCCAATTCTGGCCGGAATCAGGACTCGGTTCCTGTTTGGATTGGGATTGAAGAATTGGAGTGATTCGAGAGAGTTCTATTAGGTTTAGAACTCTCTCTAGGGTTTGTGAAGTCTATAAATACGAAGTGAAGCCAAGAAAATCAAATACAGAAGCCTAGGGAGCGATTCAGAAGAAATCCGGTGAAGTTCCGGTGCCGCCGGTGACCTGCTGGTGCTCCGGCCGGCGTGTTCTTCATCCACCATCACCGAAGAAGACGACTCAGTAACATTTATAAGTGTTGCTGTTCCACTATTGCAGCTCTGCTCCTGTTGCGTTAAGTTTTGAAGGTTCTGTTGCTTAAAGCTCTTTGTAACAGCTGAACCCTGTTCTGTGACACTTATATACGTATCTGTTCAGCTGTTGCACTATTCTTTAACCTTGTAATCAATATTTTGAGCAATGAAATCAACTTTTGAGCAAGTTTTATTCACCATGGGGTAAGTTTATTTACTGGGATGATGGATAAGGTATTTTTCTCAATTTTATGTGATTTAATTATTTTCTAATAATTATTTATAATTCTTTTATTATTATTTGCATGGATTTAAATTAGAAAAAAATGTTTTTATTAAATAGTTGTGTTCTCTTTTGATGGGTCATGCTTAGTTAATTACTCTTGATGTCTCATGCTTAGGATTTACAATTATTCTTTTAGGAAACATATTTTTGGCAAACTTGAATTAAATTGTTAAAAAGAATTACATGATTAATCACATAGATTGTTAGAATTACCTGATTCCTGACTCCTGGTATTTTCCATATTTTCTAAAAATCATCTCTAGTGTATTTTCCTGATTTTTATTAGTTTAGGTTAAGTCCAATATTTTCTAAAATCATTACCTTCACAAGTTCGAGAATCGAATCTCTTTTTACCACTATATAAAATCACATCAATGGGCTAGTTGGAGCAAACATACTTTTCACACACGCGCGGTGCTTCACACACGCGCGGTGCTTCACACACGCGCGGTGCTTCACACCGAAGCACGCACGCTCGGGCTCGGGCTCGGGTGCGGCTACGGCTACGGGCGTGAGTATGGTTGCGGGTGTGGGCCAACCAAGACTTACCTTTTTGAACAAAAATTATTTCCTTAAAGAATTTAAAACTAAACTAAAGTTTGTTTTAAATGGGGGGGGGGGGCGTCTGGCCCAGCGAGATTTAAACTGAATTAAAGAGAGAATAAATTGACCATTTTAATTTTGTTTCAAAATTTATGTCCGTGCTTCATGCACGGAATTGATTATCATTCAATTGCCATTAAAACTATTCTCTTCTTTTGCCTATAAAAGAAAAACGAATTCTTCATTTCAACTTACTCCAGAAGCAGCTACTATCCTGTCTTCTTTTCCCCTCTTCTTGCTTTGTTTTGCAAACTGCTTGTTTATTTCCCTTCCATCTAAATTGTTGTTGAGTTCGTTTGAGGGTGACTAGTATTGTGCTTATACTAGTCATAACGGGCAGTTCTATCCTGGGCACATCTCCACTGTGGGGGTATAGCATCTCTCATTTTTGAGGAGTACCCGCGGACTATTGTGTTAAGGACAATTTGCTGAGCAGGTGGCTCTGTCCGTTGTGTGATATCAATTCAGAGTTTTCATTAACCTTAACAACTTCTTTTGTTTAGTGTTTTCTATTTTTGCAGATCCAACAATAGTTACTTCTTGTGTAACAATGGGTAAAAGTGATGTTGACATACCAGAAAAATTCAGTGGCAAAGATTTCAAAAGATGGCAATCCAAGATGTTGTTCTTTCTGAGTTTTCATATGTTAGATGAATTAGTTCTGAAATCTTTTGATAAGACTTTGAATGATGCTGGAAATGAAAGGGAGTTGGAAAGTTGGGTTAGACAGAACTATATGGCAAAGAATCATATTTTGAACTGTTTAGAAGATGCACCATATGATTTTTATAATGCAAAAGACAACTTTTCTGTTTTTGATTTATGGGCTGCTTTAGAAGCAAAATACCAAGCTGAAACTGCTGGAAGTAAGAAATTTTTAATAGCCAGGTTCCTGGAATACAAAATGTCAAATGACAAATCTGTGGTTGATCAATTCCTTGAACTTCAACGCATTATCAAAGAAATTCTTGCTGAAGGTATGATGATAGATGAAACGTTTCAAGTGTCTGCTGTGATTGAGAAATTACCGTCTTCCTGGTCTGAATACAAACGTAGATTGAGACATGAAACTGGTGAAGTTAGTATGGTTGATTTGGATAAGAAGATTCAAGTGGAAGAATTATTGTGCTCCAAAGACAAGAACGTATCTTCCGCAAGGGACATGTCCAACAAGGCTCATGTAATTGAACACAAGTCTTCCAATACTGAAAAGGGCGATAACAACAAACGCAACCCTAAGCCTAGTCATCACAAGAAAGGTATGTTTCAGAAACCCAAATCTGGCATTAGTAAAATTAAAGGTGCATGTTATGTTTGCGAAACTCCTGACCATATGGCAATGCACTGTAGAAAACATAAGGACTTTAATAATAAGAAAAACAATGCTAATTTGGTTGAAAACAACAAGAACGAGTTTTCGGGCACGGTGTTTGAAGTCAATTTGATAACCAATGTGAGAGACTAGTGGGTAGACTTTGGTGCTACCAAACATGTATGTAGAATCAAAGATATGTTCACCTCCTATCAGAAGGTAGGGAAGGAGAGAAACTCTACATGGGTAACTCATCCGCAGCACAGGTTGCGGGAAAAGGCAAAGTTGGGCTAAAGCTCACTTCTGGAAAAACTCTCACATTGAATGAAGTTCTTCATGTTCCGGACATCTGCAAAAATATTGTATCTTGTGGTGTTTTAGATGATAATGGTTTTAAACTTGTCTTTGAATCTGGGAAAGTTATTGTCACTAAGGGTAAGGATTATGTAGAAAGGGTTATAAGACTGAGGGTCTCTACAAACTCAATGTAACCTCTGTTGAAATGAATAAAATTGATTCTTCTGCTTATGTTTGTGTGTCATTGAATGTTTGGCATGGTAGACTTGGACATGTAAACTATAAGTCAATGAATAAACTGGCAAACATAAGCTGCATACCCAAATTTAGTTTGGAAAATGAACATAAATGTGAAATATGCGTAGAATCAAAGTATGCTAAAAAACCTTATAGGAAAATATTCAGAGAAATTCTAAACCCTTAGAATTAATTCATTCAGACCTAATTGACATGAAATCAGTTCAAACTAGAGGTGGTAAGAAATGGTTTATCACTTTTATAGATGATTGTACGAGGTACTGTCACATATATTTACTTAAAGGTAAGGATGATGCCTTAGAAGCCTTTAAGATGTATAAACTAGAAGTTGAAAACCAAATGAGTGCTACCATTAAAACTGTTAGGTATGACCGTGGTGGTGAGTATGTAATTCCTATAGGAGATTTTTGCATAAAAAACGACATTATACACGAAGTAACCCCTCCCTATTCACCACAATCTAATGGTGTGGCTGAACGGAAGAACCAAACCCTTAAGGAGATGATGAATGCCATGTTAATTAGTTCAGGACTACCTGCAAACTTGTGGGGGGAGGCCGTCCTCTCATCTTGCTATGTCTTGAACAGAGTACCCTTTAAAGGATCAGACAGAACTCCATATGAGTTATGAAAAGGTAGAAAACCTTCTTATGTATACTTTAAAGTGTGGGGATGTTTGGCTAAGGTGTCCATTCCTCCACCTAAGAGAACCAAGATAGGACCCAAAACTGTTGACTGTGTCTTCATAGGGTATCCTGAACATACTACTGCATATAGATTTATGGTTGTAAGTTCTGAAATATCTGAAATTGGTGTAAATACAATTATGGAATCTAAGGATGCTGTGTTCTTTGAAAATTTGTTTCCATTGAAATATGAATCTCGCATGATTTGTGTTGATCCCCCAAATGTCCCTTCCACTAGTCAGACATTACCTTTAGAGGAAAATATAGATGAATTTGAGCCTAGAAGAGGTAAAAGACTTAGAACTGAAAAATCTTTTGGGCCAGACTTCATAACATGCTTAGATGAGACTGATCCACATACTTATAGAGAAGCCATGACTTATTCTGAAGCTCCATGGTGGAAATAAGCTACCATTAGTGAAATGGATTCCATTATACAAAATGATACTTGGGAGATTGTAGATTTACCTCTAGGGTGTAAACCCATAGGTTGTAAATGGATCTTCAAAAGGAAACGTAAGGTAGGTGGAACTGTGGAAAAATACAAAGCTAGATTAGTAGCTAAAGGCTATAAACAGATAGAAGGTGTAGATTTCTTTGATACTTATTCACCTGTTACGAGAATTACTTCCATTAGGATGTTAATTGCTATTTCTTCCATTCATAACTTAGAGATACATCAAATGGATGTAAAAAAAACAGCTTTTCTAAATAGTGAATTAGATGAAGAAATTTATATGGACCAACCTGAGGGATTGTAGTGAAAGGTTGTGAAAACAAAGTTTGTAAACTGAAGAAATCTTTGTATGGTTTGAAACAAGCACCTAAACATTGACATGAAAAATTTGATCATGTAACGATTTCTAGTGGTTTTAAAATCAATGAATCTGACAAGTGGACCGCTTCCTATGAGAATTGAGCTGATTCTCTAAAGCATTCTGAGAAACGGGATACGTCCAGGGCCAAAATGGACACAACGGCACGAACTTGACAACACCTAGAGTGATATCACGCGTGGAAGTTATTGATGAACTACACCAAACGATGGCAGTTCAAGACATCGCGTTCACTGTCCATCAAGTAGTTCCGGTAATTTCTCACTAAGCAAAGGTTCAAGATCTTATGGACACCTATTGCCTATAGTGGTATTTCTCGCTTTCTGATTTCTAATTTTCATCGGGTTTTCATTCATGTGGGGGATTGTTGGATAAAAATGAACTATTATTATGTTTTTTTTTGGTCTTGATGGGAATGGATCTTAGGACCAAGTAGTCACTAAGGAATACTAGCTCATTTTTCACTTTTGTGAATGAACATTTAGTCCCACATTGGATAAACTAAAGATGATTCCTCTCCTTATTACCAAGAAAGTTGCATCTAAGGGAGGGCCCTTAGGGGTTTAGACTATTTGTTGGTTGGGAGAGGACGAAGGCTATGGGCTAGTTGGAGCAAAAATAATTTTCACACACGTGCGGTGCTTCGCACCGAAGCACGCACGCTCGGGCTCGGGCTCGGGTGCGCTTGCGGTTGCAGCTGCGGGTGTGGCTGTGGCTGCGGACGTGAGTATGGTTGCGGGTGCGGGCATAGCTGCGGCTGCGGGCCAACCAACACTTACCTTTTGAACATAAATTATTTCTTTAAAGAATTTAAAACTAAATTAAAGTTTGTTTTAAATGTGGGTGGGGGGGCGCCCCCCCCACCCGGCGAGATTTAAGCTGAATTAAAGAGAGAATAAATTGACCGTTTTAATTCCGTTTCAAAATTTATGACTGTGCTTGATGCAAGGAATCGATTCTCATTCAACTGCCATTAAAACTATTCTCTTCTTTTGCCTATAAAATAAAAATGCATTCTTCATTTCAATTTACTCCAGAAGCAGTTACTATCATGTCTTCTTTTCCCCTCTTCTTGTTTTGTTTTGCGCACTGCTTGTTTATTTCTTTGTCATCTAAATTGTTGTTGAGTTCGTTTGAGGGTGACTAGTATTGTGCTTATACTAGTCATAAACGGGCAGTTCTATCCTGGACACATCTCGTTGTGGGGGTATAGCATCTCTCATTTTTGAGGAGTACCCGCGGACTATTGTGTTAAGGACAATTTGCTGAGCAGGTGGCTCTGTCCATTGTGTGATATAAACTCAGTGTTTTCATTAACCTTAACAACTTCTTCTGTTTAATGCTTTATATTGTTGCAGATCCACCAGATAATATATAAATCGCCCATTCATAAAATAGTGGGCCCTGTGATTTTGAAGACTATAGGGGCTAGTTTTAGACCCACCATGTGTGTGTGCGGTTTATATATTGTTCATTTGTGCGGTACGTTTAGCTTTTCTGTTTTTTATTTTATTCGAAGGGTAACACGTATTAACTATCTGACACATTACAACCAAACTGTGTATCATTTTTACACGTTACAGTTAAACAAAAGTTTATATCAAACAAGATATAGAAAATATAAATTTAAGAATCACATCTTTTAAAGAATCTTTATAATTTTCACGAGATTCGATTTAAAATCACGTCTTAAATCGAATTCTTAAAGTTTAACATGAATCATACGAGTTAAATGGTGATTTGTACGATTCTAATAACCTTGATCACTTTAATTGTTGGTTCATAAGGAGTGAATGGCCCAATAATTATTTGATAGTCATCATTTTTATCACAGTTTTGATAGTCTTTGGTTTAAATACGTGATTTGCCGATCAGGAAACAAAAGAAAAAACACATGATTTCCATTTATGTAAATTTTGATACCGATTATCTGGATTGATGATGAATGGTTTTGTAATTATCATTTTCAAGAAATAAATAAATCTTGTCATTAAACTTAAAAAGTAATTGCGGTATCCATATTTATCCGGTTAGATGTCTATTTCTTGATCCTGGGATTTTGCATTGCTGTCAGAAGCAGCAAGGAGGCGCCTACCATATAAGTTATATCATACTCGTTCTTGTTTCTTGAATCTCAAACAAAGGCATATAAAACACTGTAAGCTACTTTATGTCAAAAAGGAAAAGAAAAGAAAAATTGCCTGTTGTTTTGTTTTAAAAAGAAACCAAAGGCGGAAAAAACTTATTTTAATTGTGATAATGATTAAAATAAAATAAAAATATTATGAAGTACTCATTGATTTTTGTTAATGGTTACATTACCTTTACTTAATGAGAGATAATCAATTTAACTAGTTGAATTAATATATTGTTAGTAGTTAGATTAGATTAGCACGACAAAACTTACGGATTGATTGAATTTTAGCCGGTTAGAAATAGAAATTGTGCTCTTTTGGGATATCCAACTTTAAAACGAGTGCACTATCCACACCCAATTTAGGAATGAGTATGTACTTTTAAAATAATTAGGTGTATAAACATTTTAAGAATGGATACGAGGTTGAATGATTGTTAGTTGAAGTAAGCACTTAACATTCCAGAGTCGGCATGGTATATTCATCGGTTATCCATGTCGATTTTTCACAATCGATATGAATTAGTTAATAAATATCGTATCAACTGTTTAATATTTTTTTACAGAGAATCTTGTTGTGTAAATATCACAGTCGGTAACTTGGTATAGTCGATAATTTTTTACCATATCGGCTATTAACATTTTTCTACAATCTGTATTGTTTTGTGTTTACATCCGGCGTAGTTGATAGTTCTCGATCATGCTGACTATCACTTTTTTTTATATAGTTTCAACTAATGTTATGATACTTGGAGATACTAACAATCGACATTATTTATTTAGTGAATGTTACGTCGGTTGTTGTTTATATTGATGATGTTTATTAATGAATTTTATGTCGATTGTTGTTGATGTGATGATGCGAAACACCATCCAATAGTCACAAATTTTAGTGATGATGCGAAACACCATCCAATAGTCACGAATTTTAACAGGTACACAATGCCGACTTTTGATTATTTTAAAGAACAACATGTACGTCCGACATGGCATTCATCGATTAAACCATGTCGACGGTTGAACTATAACTGCAATTCTTTAGATTTATACTCGTGAACTGATCGAGGATAAGTTTATACTCATTCTTAAAATGAGTACTAGATTTAATGTTGACTACAAACTCATACCCAATCCTAAATCGTGTATATTTTTTCGGATTGAGTTTAAATTTATATTTAATCGATTTACAAGTATAAACAAACATGCGTAAACAAAGTCAAGCGTCGATATGGTTTTCATAAATAAAGTTCATGCTGACTTTAAAAAGATAATTTAATATTTTTGGGTTTCTAAGACACTCCTTATTAGGTTATCATAGATGGTATGGACCCATCATCTCCGATAAATACAGTTATTTCCCATTAATAGGTTATCTAAAAAAGCTTAATAAGAGCAAAATTGATTTGTTGAGATTTGAACCCATGATCTAAGGATTCGAAGAAAATTTCTCAAACCACATGAGTTTTCTTTCAATCAACCCACTCTTTTATCTTTTTTTTTTTTACTAAAAAACCGAATTTCATTAGATGAAAAAAGGGCTACATAGGTCTACATTTAATTGGTTAAGGAAAGGAGCATGGTCGCTCAATTTCTTCCCAAACCATCCAAACGAGCATAATTTGCTATAGAGTTTGCTATCTTGTTTTCCTCTCTACCAATGAAAGCTAAATTACAGAAACGAAATATCTTTAACTTTCTTTTATAATCCACTAATAAAGCATGACAGGACCAAGGGCTCGAAGTCGTGATGCCATTGACGTCATCGATGATCATCTTTGCATCTCCTCTAAACAAAATATGGCTCCAGCCTTTCTCTTTAGCCCAACAGATGGTTTCTCTCAGAGCCATAACTTCCGTTTGATGACTAGATCCGACCCTAGCCACTTCGGAAAAACCTGCTATGAAAGAGCCCTTTTGAGTACGGGCTACTGCCCCAAAACCTGCTGCATAGTCAGTTATAGAATAAGAGCCATCAAAGTTTATAATAACGTAATCAACATCTGTAGAGGCCCAGGAAGATACAAGGCTATTTTCAGAAATAATGGCCTTCTGGAGGTACTGCAGGTGTTTCGACTGAGATTGGGAGTGAGGGTCAGAAATGGTTGTGGGTGGGGCCTAATTGGTAATGGAACTGGGGTGAGATGGCCTACTAGAGTTGGTTGGGTTATGGAGTGATGGCTGACAAGTTGGGGTAGAATTCCTGGTGGGAATGGTAATTGCTGTAATTGACTCATGAGTACATGGGTCGACTGGGTTTTGGTGATGGGCTAAGGGGATTTGGCGATTGCCAATACCTGACGAGAGGTGACTGAGGGGGCCTTGAGGCTGAAGGGTGGGATGGGTTTCGATGTTAATGGGAAAGTGATGAAGGATTGGGTTAATGGGAGGAGTGTGATTGATATTGATGGATTAGGTATGGGGTGAGGCCATGGTTTTGGCTATGATATGGAGAACTGTGATGGGATTGGGTTTTACCTCATCGAAAATAATGTCACACCTGTGCTTCCAGATCCGCCATAGAATATGTGTTATATAAGCAGTCGAAGTTTTATCTTTGAAAGAAATCATGATGTTATGCTTATGACAGGATTTTATCCATTCTATAATGCAATTGTAAGATAACATGTTGGTGTACAAATTGGGCCAAAGTGTCTTCCATATTTTCTTTGCAAGGTCACAATGCATAAAGAGATGTGTACTGGTTTCCACATGCTTGTTAGAAATTGGACAAAGTTGGTCCTTAACATCCATATGTTTAAAAATTTTACTTTTGACTTTCAAGGTTTGTTTTACCATTTTCCATATGAGGAGATTTATTCTGTATGGGGTTTTGATTAGCCAAATATTTTTCCATATCCTAGGTTCCACTTGACTGGTTCTGGTAGGAGGCATATTCTTTTGGACTAATTTTTTGTAGGTCGAGGCTACTGAAAAGGTCCCATTTATGGTGAGATTCCAGGCCATTTCATCCCGTCCTCCCTGGAGGATAGGAATGGTCGATATTTCATCGATTTGGATTCTGGAAAAGAGATTCCTAATGATGGAAGAATTCCAGGAATGGGTTTCATGGTCAATGAGCTCACTAACCCAGGTAAACCCAGAATTTCTTTGGTTTTCAGTAACTTCTTTTAATTTCATACTTTTTAGCCAATTATAATCCCAAATCTTGACTTGGGTACCATCTCCAATGGACCAGAATTGATGGTCCCGGATAATGCTTATGCCCTTTAGGATCCCTCTCAAAATCCAGGTATCCCTAGAGTTTTTTTGAACAGTCAGGAGGATGGAGATGGGGAAGTAACGGGCTTTCAACACCCTTGCCCAGAGGCCGGTCTCATTGTGAAATAATCTCCACGCAAGTTTAGTAAGCATGGCTTCATTAAACATGTTCAGATTTTTGAAGTCAAGCCCCCCAACACTCTTCGGCTGGCAAAGGGAATCCCAGGCCTCTAGAGAGTGGTCTCTAACATTGCTTTTCCCGTGTTCCAGAAATTCCTTTGGATTTTGTCCATGGAATTTATAGATTTTTTTGGCATTTCGAGGCATCCCATCTGATAATTGAGAAGGGTATTTATGACCGATTTGATCATGGTAGCTCTTCCGGCTTGGGATAGCATTTTGGATTGCCAACCTTGGAGTTTTTTGGACATACTCTTCAGGATAGAGTCGAAGGTTAGAGTTCTAGCTTTTTTCCGGAAAAGGAGGAAACCTAGGTATTTCTCCTCTTCCGTCATTCTAGGCATATCAAGCCAAGTCCCTATTGTTTCTTGAAGACCTTCTTCGATATTCTTACTACAAAAAATTCCTGATTTATTGAAGTTGATGCACTGGCCGCTAGACTGGCTAAATTCCTCTAAAATGGAAAGAAGGTTATTAACTTCCATCTGATTTGCCTCGATGAAGATAAGAAAATCGTCGACAAAAAGAAGATGAGAAACGGGGGGCCCGATATATAAATTTTAGTTCCACTTAGAAAACACATGTCATTGGCACTGTCTATCATTTTAGACAGGGCCTCCATGCAAATTATGAACAGGTATGGAGAGAGGGGATCCCCTTGTCTAATGCCTCTGGTAGGCTTGAAAAATTTGCAAGGCTCTCCATTAAGAATAATGGAGTAGGTGGAAGTAGAGATGCATTGATTTATGAGGCTACACCATCTATCGGAAAATCCCATTTTCCTCATAACCGCTAAGATAAAGGACCATTCTATCCTATCGAAAGCTTTACTCATGTCCAGTTTTATCCCTAGTCTTCCGGAAATTCCTTTTTTCATTTTTATTGCCTCCACCACTTCTTGGGCGATGATAACATTGTCATGGATATTTCTGGTAGGGATAAAGGCTGATTGGGCCGGGGATATGATTCTATTAAGGATAGGTTTTAATCTGTTTGCTGGAATCTTAGAGATGATTTTATAGATGGTGTTGCAAAGACTAATGGTTCTGAAGTCAGCTGGGTTTGGGGAATTTTGGTCTTGGGAATAAGGGCGATATAGGTGTTGTTAAGCTATTCTAAAATGAATCCAGTGGTGAAAAAGGCTTTGATAGCTTTACTGACATCCTCCCCTACAATTTCCCAGCTGTGTTGATAAAACCCCGCTTGGAAACCATCTGATCCAGGGGATTTCCAAGGTTTCATACTGCTAATGACACTTTGGATTTCTTCAGATGTAGGGACCTCCACAAGGTTTTCATTTTCATGATGGGTGATGGTAGGATTGAAGAGTTGTAGAATATTTGGATCTATTATGTTTTTACTGGTGGAGCTAATTTGTTCAAAGTGCGAACTTAGGAGAGATTCAAGAGCTTCCATGTTTTTAATCCACTGATCATTCTTATCCTTTAGACTGACTATGTTGTTTGCCTTTTTCTTGTGGTTTGTAATAGCATAAAAGAGCTTGGTGTTCCTATATGCATCTTTTATGAATTATTCTCTCGATTTTTGGATCCAGAAGCTTTCTTGGATATCATAGCAGTGTTCAAGCTCCTTTTCCAGACTTTTTTGGATTTCTCTGTCACTATCTTTAGTGCTGTCCCTTAGAGGCAAAAGTTTTTTCCCTAGATTTTCTATTTTCTCTTCTAAAGTGCCGAAAGAGTTTTTTTTCCATTTCTGGAGGGCATTTCGGGCATTTTTAAGCTTTTGGGTTAAGATAGAAGGATCTGAGCCTTGAGCATTAGAAAGCCATCTCTCGGCTATTTTGGCCTTACAAGAAGCTTCTTTTTGCCAACACTCATAGAACTTAAAATAAGATTTTAATTTCTTTTGAGTTACCTCAGTTTCGAGCAAAATCGGATTATGGTCTGATCCGATGCAAGGGAGGCTTTGAATGATGGAGGTAGGGAATTGAGATTCCCATTCCTGGTTGACAAGGCCTCTATCTAATCTTTGAGAATCAAATTCTCTTCTTCCCTGTTGTTTGACCAGGTATAATTTGGGCCAGAGTGTTTTAATTCAATGAGCCCAGCAGCTTGGATCAAGGCCGGGATGAGATCATAAGGGTAATCCAAGTCTTCTGAGTGATTACTTGCATCTTCCGAGGAGAGGGTTATGTTGAGATCTCCCAGTATGATCCAGGAGAACTCAATGTCTCTGCTCATTTCCAAAATATGCTCCCATTGAGTTTTTTTGGGGCCATAGAGGATTTCACCGTACATGCAAGTTATGTAGGTTTCTTCTTCATTAGGACAAGTTTTTATTTTAAGATTCACCAAATTTCTGACCTCATAAGTTATCGTGATATCGAGTTTATCTTTCCACATTAGGGCCATACCGCCCGAGAGGCCACGAGAGGATTGGGCCCACATGTTGGGATAACTGTAGGTCTTATATGATTTAGAATTTTCTCCTCATTTTTCTTTGTTTCAGATAAGAAGATGATATCCGGGTTAAACTGCCTGATTGTATTTTTTAGATGCTGTTTAGCTTTAATTCCTCCTAGGCCTTGACAGTTCCAAGAGAGAATTTTCATTTGAGATTTGTTTAGAATAGAGAGATGATTTATTTTTAATTTTTCGGGGATCCTTTGGCTGTCTTGAAGTTGACTATCAAAGTTAAAGTGATTAGTCCTAAAATGTTTATTTTGGTTGTTAATTGTTAAGGCCCAGTGGTTAACAATTAATTTATGCCTAAATTTTTTTGTTTTGTTTTTTTGAAGGTAAGATTTATGCAATTTATTATGGGAATTTAAACGTGTATGCACATGCTCATTTTTGAAAAAAGGTTTCGAATGCACAAGTATGACCCTAGGCCTATACTCTCGAGAGGGGCAATGTCTATGAAGCTCTTACTTTTGGGGGGGTGCTGGGTAGTGAAATTGGCTATTTGGGTGTAGATCCAGGTTGGGGTGGGCTGACTTTGTAGCTTGGCTAAGATGAGCAGGCTAGTATTGTTTTTTTTTTGTTTGGGCCTGGGTGGATTTAGGCAAAACTGTTGGATGATGCCAAGTAACTTGGCTTTTATGGCAGCCGCAAGAAAGTATGGTTATGGACCTTTGGATGTTGGGCTCCGTCCGAGCTTGCTTAGATGACTCCTCTTTCTTTTGGGCCTTGTTTAATTCCTGGGTTCATAAGGCCGCGAGATTGAGCCTGGGAGCCCGGAAACTGAGCTGCTTGTTCTGTTTAGAGTTGCGGTTGAAACTAAACTTCAGAAATGCCTGAGTTTCCTGACTAGGAGCTCGTTGATTGAGAAATTCGTGCCTGGGATTTCTCTGGGTGTGTAATTTGGTGCATAAATTCCTATGATGAAGCCGGTGGGGACCAAAGTTACCAAATCTGATATCTTCCAAGTAGTGATGAATAGCAGATATCTTGGGATTTTTGTGAAGTATACGAGATTTACTTCCGATAAAAACCAAAAGAAAAGGCCGACAATTGTGGTTCCTGCCAGTTAAATTAGGCTGAGTTGAATGCCGAGATTTCTGGGATTGTGATGAATGCTAGATATGGGATTAATTTTGACGGAATTACTATTAGGAAATTTTTCTAATAGGTAACAGGGATTTTCTGAGAAGATTCTGAGTTTCTGGATAGGACAGCCGAGATTTGAACTTTTATCAGTGCTGAAAAGTCTTAGGGGCTTAATGTTTATTTTGTTCATTTGTCTAGAATGGTTTATGGCCGTTGTACTAATAGAGATTGGTTCACTACTGATACTGGAAATATTGATAATTGAAAGGATATAATGCTTTTGGGATTGAAAATGAGTTACCTGCATTGCATTGTTGCTTTGCTGAATCAAGAAAGAATCAGTTCCAGGATTTGTCAGTAGGAATTTCTCTTCACGATTGGTCTCCAGAAGCTTTGGGTCATGGTTGTTAGAGCTGGTTGAGGTTGCTGGATTTTTTAGCCTTTTTTGGTGTCTGGATATGGGAAACAGATTCCAAACTATAGTCTCATCTTGTCTCCAAACTTCCCATGTGAGAACTTCCCCAATGCTCGAGAAGTTCCAATTAATATTTTCATAATCTCTTTCAGCTTCATCACTCTGTCTATCTTGATTTATTATGGCACATTTAATCTCAACATCCGGATAAGCTTCCTTGTTTTTTCCATTTTCTGGGTGCTCAGAAATACCCTTTTTTTGATTCATTTGTGGCTGTTTTTTGTACTCTGAAAACCCCTCCCAACTCCTGATTTCCTTAATAACGATTCCATTGTTTCCCATTCCTTTTAGTCCCATATTTTTTTCCTTTGAGTTGTTAAGATTATTTGAGTTGTGTAAGACAGTTTTCCTTCTAGTCCTGTTTTTGTGATACAGGTAGAGAAATGTTTGCTGAAATTTTCTTTGGATTAAGATGGTAAGAAATTGAGATGGTGGGTTTTTGAAATTTTGGTTTATTGTACGGGGGATATTAAGATGATTTGATGTTAGAGGTTGAGTGATATGGGTATGACTGTTTTTGTGGGCTGTTGAAGTGATCACTGACACTAGATTAATCTCTATTCTCGAATAGATGACAGAGTAGGTAGTGGTTGTTCTTACCGGCTGCGTAAGGTCAACTTGTTGGTAACTGTAGCCGATGCCAGAGAGTAAGGTGTTCGTACCATTTGATGCAGTTTTTGGGTTGAAGAGAATGGATGCTTGAAGGGACTGTTGGGTAAAATCTTCAAACGAAGAGAAATTCATACGTTTTGACAAATTCATGGAGCATTTGCTTCCGTCTTGATTCATTCTGCAAACAAACAATGTAGATAGGATTAAATTAGTTCATAATTTAAATTGTGAAGGAAAAAATAGAGAGAAAACAAAGTTGATTGGAAAATAGGGAGAGTTAAGAAACAGAGAAATTTGGGATTTCGGTTGAAATTGGAGAGAAATTGGAGTTTAATGACTCCAGATTTTGACTTTCACCCACTCATAGACTAGATTTAATCTTCCTTAAATGCTGAGCAGAAACCCATTCCTTGAAGTTGATCCGCTATTGATTTGATGAAATTCCTGTAATTTGGGGGTTTGTAGCATTTAACCCATAGAAACCAGACCTTAGATTTATCTACTCAGTTCATACTCTGCATCTTTTGGATACCAGATTGATGGTGGATCGAATATGTGATGGAAGAGTTTCAGAAGAAAAGGGAACTCCACATTGATTTGTAATCAATTTCTTGAACGAGAATTTAGCTAGAAGAGATTAGATTTTGGATACTATAGCCACTCTTTTATCTATCTCAGCTTATTGACTTACTCAACCCTTTGACAAGACCAAACATAAAATTTTGAGTCACACTGACAAGCTATGAGTTATGATACAATTTTTAAATCGCTAAATAAATTTGGGTTATAATGACATTTTTTTGGATCATATTATAATCTTTCAGAGACAAGGTTAATTTTTAATTATTATTGACGAGGCAAATATTGCATTACAAGGGTATAATCAAAATCTTATTAATTGTCTTTAATTTTTCTCGTTCTCTCGATTCTCTCACTATCTCAAACACTAGAAAAAAATCTATCAATTTTATTTTTTGCTCAAATCTAGTCCTTTAAGGGACTAGATCTAAGCCCAAATTTTTATTTGTGGTAATATTAGATATAGTTGATTTTGATTTAGGAGTCACTTTCGTTGTTTTTCAATGATTTCTTTGTTATTAGACGATTTTTATCTTCGCTATTAGGGTGATTTTATTTGCACTTTTATAGTGTTTCTTTTCTAACAATTTGTTTGTGATCGGTTATTTTAGTTACAAGTACATCAACAATTCGATGCAAGCAAGATAAAGTTCTTCTTCATCGGAAAAAATATATATAGGGATTCTAAGTTACTCGCAACATCTGAAGAATGTTTGGGTAAATCACACATCTTTCAAGCATCTCTTTTCCAAGAAGAAAATCTATCAGATTGACAAATTATAATTTTAAGTGTGATTTCTTCTCCAATCTCAAAATACAAGATTGTGGTGTTATCGTTGTAAATTGTTCTTTCTCTTCGTGATTTAATTATTTACGTTTTGCATCTTTCGTTTTATATATTTCATATTATGAAGTATTTGTTTTTCTTGGAAACCATTGATCATGTAAATATTTCTTATCTGGAATGAAATACTTATGATTTGATGATCAGAAAAAATCTCATTATTTACAATGCAATGGACTATCTTACAAAACTCATGATATCTCTATTGTATAGAAATTTAAATAATTGTCCCTATATTTAAATATATTTGTTAAATTAATTTTATTTACAAAAAATAACTTCCAAGTTAACTAGATGATCGCACGCGGTGGGGGGTTGACCAAAAATTTGAATTTTTTTGATCGAAATTAGTTTTTCCGAATATTCTTTATTTTACGTCGAAAAAAAGCAATGTATATATTTGTTATTGATTGTTTTTTTTTATACTACGGTTTTGTTTTACACCACACAGTTTCATTTTCTTTTTAATTTGATTCAATGAAAGTAAAATGGATTGATTTCATTCTATTTGATGGGGTTTCAATATAACTTGGACCCCAAATCTTTGATTATGAAATCAATTTCAAAGAAAGATAATCAATTTTTATCCAATTTGATCGAATTGAATTAAATTGAATAAACTGGTCCAAATTTGATTAGACCATAATTTTTTCAAATAGAATTAATTGACGACTAATTCTAGTTGTGATCGATTTGATAGTGCTTAATAATAGTTGGAGGTTATAACTCTGTGATTATCAAATCAACTTTGAAAAAAAAAACGATTAATTTTTGTTCAATTGAATCAATTAAAACTTAAAAAAAAAAGCGTTGCATCCAATTACATTTTAGCTCCAAAATTACCACGTAGAAGGACTCTTTTCGATCGTCCAATAATAAAAGTGTTCATCAAACAACACCCCATCACTTCCATCATAAGTTACGTGTATAGTAAAAGAACTTGTCCTTTTTCTCTGTTATTAAATTGGTTATATTTAAGATAAAAATATATTAAATTAAATAATATCTGACATGTATCCATGCTTTAAAAAAATATCTTAGATAATCCAACCAATAAAAATAAATGAAACCGTTGGATATACCGTACCAAATGGGTATCAAGTAGGTAAACAAGAGCAATCAATGTCCTGTGAAGTACACCGTGAATCAAACATCCTCTAACTAATTTATTTATCAGACAAAATGTAGGTTGCCGGAGATGCATGTACGATTAAGCATCCGATTTTTTAAATTCGTTAATCCTTATCCTTTCATCCGTGTAGGCTAATAAATTAATAATTTATTGTCAGTTTTTTTAAATCCTGACTGCTAATAGGAGGAAAGTAATGGATTTGAGAAGGGAAAAAAATTAACTAATTTCTAGTCAATGTCGGGTCAGAGTCAAATAAAATCATAAGAAGATTATTTTTGAAATACCAACCATATCCTTAAAAACCTAACCAAATTCATTTACAGCCAAACTCTAAATCCTTTTTTTCAAAATTCACAGTAGAGTGAGACGAAGCTTGTCTCATGTTTTCCTTTACAGCCAAATATTTAACTTTCACTTCAATTGTCACCCAAGAATTATTAGTCAAACTTTTAATCCATCATTCGATCTGATAACAGTGTCGAAAAGTGTTCCGATTGTCGTAACATAAGAGTGTAAATAAAGCTTCGCATTTTCTTGATAATCAATGGTTGATTGTCCATTTCCATCGAAGAGATTGAGTTTTTTTTTTTGCTAACGGAAAGGATCACATCAGCGTAATATAATTTTTAAATGTGTATGAAATATATTTTTTTCTTATTAACATGGAAGTTGAATTTTTCATTTTAAGTATGAGGACGTGTTTGACACTTTATCTCTATTTTAAGAAGTCAAAGCCCTCCTCTAACATTTTGATTCCCTCCTTATAATTCTTCCTTTCTCAGATTTATTTTTTCCCTCCTATTATAAGACCGTTTTGTTTAATTGATAAAGAAAAAAAATATGTTTTTTTTTCATGCTTGGATGATCTATCTATGTTGGATGATCTATCTATGTCTAGGGCCTGCATTGGCGCACTGTCACAAAGACTTTGAACTGGCGCAAGGGGAAAATCAACGAATTTCAGGAATCTGTAGTTACGCAGATACACAAATAATCCCCTGGGTAAGCATCCAAATCTATAATTCCATCCAATTGTCCTTCTTAATCTATGGGGAAAGCGTCCAATGAATTAAACTCAATTATATCTACAAGTTGAACACGTTGTATCAATTTTATACATAATTGACTTGAGCATGACTCTGATTCCTAATTGCTTCGTTGATAAATTTGAGATTAAGAGCCGGAACCAATACTTACTTAAATACTATCAAAAGAGTTTCTATCTTAAGTGATGAACAAAAGTTGATTTTACTTAATCATGACTCATTTTGTAGTGAACATGTTTGGTTTCTAGTTAAATTAACCTGACTATACTGGGGTCTACGAAAATTACTTTGATCCTACATAAATTTTCACCCAACTAAATAATAGGCTAAGGGGTGTCTAACTATATATTAATAAAAGTATTAAATTACCTTCAACTCATTAATTAACTCTAATACTTAATTCAAAATATAAATACAAAATCTTTTTATTTTTCACTACAGTCCAAATCTAACAAAACCCTAAACAAAAAACAAAACTTACTATTTCAATCAAGACTTTCCAAATCTTAAAAACCCTAATACAATTTTTTCCAAAAAAAATCTCGGATCTCCCATCTCACTCAATCTACAAGGTAAATATATGTAACTCATACTTCTAATAACATTTTTGATTGATTGACGTGTTTTAATCTTACTTTTAACGAATCAAATTCCAGATTTTTTCTAGAATCGTTCGATGTTGATGCGTCGTATCCAACGATTCTGTATGATCTTCATGAGCATGAAGAACATGCATCAAAATCTTTGGGTACGATGGATATACATCGAACGATTCTATTCCGTATCACTCACAGATAATTACCAAGGTAGAATCGTTGGATACAGCAGATCGTATCCAACGATTTAATCTTTTTATTTTTTATAATTTTTCTCATATTGGAATCGTTGGATGAGATCTGCTGTATCCAACAATTCTACCTTGTAATTTTTTTTACTTTTTCTCATATGTGAATCGTTGGATAATTCCTATTGTATCCAACGATTCCACCATGACAATTTTTTTTACTTCTCTAAGATTGGAATCGTTGGGATAAGAACCTGATTATCTGCTTTAACAAATACCATATGAGAATCGTTGGATAAAGTATGTCTTATCCAACGATTCTGGGCACGATTCATCCTTACTCATTTCCTGGACACTTTTATGGTTAGAGCCGGTGGATTCATATTATCTTAACCACCGATTTTGTTGACTTTATTCTACTTCCTTACTGATTTTTGTTGTTAATTGAATTAGTGATTTTTGATTTTTGTTTCTCTTTAAACATACTTATCTTTCTCCCATCAATTTATATTTTGCAGGCATGGAGAACAATGACAAGCCAACTAGCTATTATACAGAGATTCGTGAGTGTGATGTTTTCAGAAAGCCGGAGTCACCAATTGTGCGAAACCAATATAGTTTGGTTTTCCGTTTGGAAGAGAGAGAAAGATGAAGCAAGTCAAGAGGCTTCTCAGAGAGATTTCTTTGGAAGAACTTGACGAGGTCACTACACTTAGAACCGAAAACATTGTTTTGTGGAGGGATTTTCATGAGGCATTAGTTATTAAGGAAGCCGTTGAAGCTGATGAAGCTGATCAGTGAGAGGATGCTGAAAAATGACTTGTTATGTTTATGGATGTTTATTTATTTCTAAAACAATAGTTTATGTTTTATTAGAACGACTTGCCATGTTTGGATATTAGTGACTATAAGGTTTAATTTGTCTTTGAAACTACCTTTTTACTTTTCATTGCACATGGTCAAACTTCGGCCCAACGACTAGTTTTTTGAATTCTTTTGAAAATATAGTCGTTGCCCCCTTTGTGCTTATAAATAGGATAACACATTCTCCATCATACACTCCTTCATTCAAACAAATCCTTCTTCAACATTTACTGCTTCCTTCAAAGTAAATCTCTTTTGCAATGACAAGTCCATCATCAACTACCAATTCAACTGAAGAGACACTCAAAAGATGCAAACGAACAACTCCTCCATCATCATCATCATCATCATCAACTACCAAGTCAATTAGGGATATGGAAGGAAAGATACGCAAAAGAAGCAAACTAATGATTGCCATGGAAAAAGAGGAACTCAAGAAACGAGTTTACGACCAACGTTAACTAAGTGCAAGGTTAAAGTCAGTTGTGGATGATACGAAATGGGTTAGGAATTATTACACCGTAATGGATTCTCCAGAAGAAGATCGGGAGGAGCGTATATTTTGGCTACAAGTAAAAACAGAACCTTACGTTCCCAATCCGGACGCAAAGTGGAAGGGTCTACACTTTGATTCTAGGGACGACTATGTTGCCAATAGGTTCTTTCATGTTAAGAAGTTGTGCATCAAGTACAACGAGTTTCTCGCTAGGCACAAAGTGGATAAGTTTGCGGCACATGATGCGTATACCGAATGGAGAGGAGAGCCGTTTTATCATTTCAAAGATGCCAAAATAATTGAGGATAACATCGATAAAAAGAATATCTCCTAATTTTAAGTTTTTATCTATTAATGGGAAAATGAAAAATATGTAATTTTAAGTTTTTAACTATTAATGAGAAAATAAAAAATATATAATTTTAAGTTTTTATCTATTAATGAGAAAATGTCTTACTTTAATTGTCGAATAATTCGATTAACATTAATTGTGATTATGACAACCATTGTTCACTTTAGAAAGCTTATACACACAATTGGCACCATTGACTCTATTCACTATAATCTTAAAGGGGAAATCGTGCTTCTTTGAGTTTGACTTACTCGTGTAGACCCTCCACGTCCTCTTCATATACGGTTTGTCCTTTGCTAGGTGACTTTATTTCTTGTCACTTCTTTCGCATACAAGTTCCAAACGATCACGTCCGGTATGACGGCCTAAGACTAATGCGCATTTGATCTTATTGCCTTTATCCACAAACCATTGTCTTGCATCTTCCTTTTTTTCCCACGCCAAATCAGTGTAGTAGTGGACAGAGGTATCAGGCCCCATCTGAGACACGAGTTTAGGTTGGTCGTCGACTGCTTGAACAATCTACAATAAAGGCCAATGGAATCGGTGGACAGGTAAAAATCATGTCGAACGATTCCACATAATCGGCCTTTAGATCATCCCATATCCACCGATTCTACCTAGTCTTGATTTTGAGAAAAAATCTCTAAATGCTAGAGTCGGCACAAATGAGCTGACTTATGTGATGATTCTAACATTTAGCAAAACGCAGTTCTTTTGGACACTTTTTCTATTAGAATCGTTACATAGAGCAACACACATCGATCGATTTTTGGACCTACCAAATCCCCCAAAACTGAACCAGAATCGGTCGTTGTTCATCACCATAACCAACGATTCTGGTTCGTAATTTCTGAGAAGAGGCGGAATAGTTGGTTACGATGTCATCATAACCAACAATTCTGGGTTATATGAAATCCAGAAAATTTGTCAAATTTGTAAAAAAATAATCACTTTTTGGAGATTCTAGACTACAAATACATGTTTGGAGATCATTAACACGTGTACCTGACGTTTGGAAGCATTAAGATGTCAATTTTTCCGGGTTGAATCTTCATTTGCTTGATAAAAATCCTCATATATGCTTTGGTTCACACGTTCTTGTTCATCCAATAAAAACCCTAAATCGGTAGGATCAAAAGCACGATAATCTGATTTGCGAGACGTAGATGTACCCACTTCATCTTCACCATTAGAATATACGTCGATACAATCAAATTTCATCTTTTCTACCAAAACCCCAAAACCCTAGTTTTCCTCAAGTTCTTCTCCTTTTTCTTCAAAATTTCAAGAAAAACTCTACTCTAATTCTTACAATCTAACACTAACTATAATCTACAGTTTTATTCACTAACTAAATTTAACTAACATTTAAATTAATTAATACTAATCAAGCATATTATTTAATAACATAAATAGTTGGATAAAAGGTTTTTATTTTCATAATACCCCTATTTTAACTTCTAGTAGTAGAGCCAAAATAATTACCGTAGATCCCAATATAAATCCTGTCACTTTATTTTATTCCTCTTTTATATCCCAACTTGCAAGTGTAGGGCTTTCATATATTTATATACACGCATATCACGGATGAGATGAGAGCAATGATATCACTACAAATTGATCGATTAGTATGAGCACATATCATAAAAATATATATGAAACAATAATAATTAACAGCAATTAGGTGATGATTAAGAAGTGTAGACAAATTTACGTACATACAATTCTACATCATTACATTAATGGCAGCTCGATTACAGGTTAGTTTTACTTCTATACAAACCTAACTCGGCAACTTGCAAGTCTAACATAGACGATCTTGTTTGGTAATTTCTAGCTAGGTTCTATGTGCACGGCAGCACGTGATTCTATTTGCACGAATCAGATAAGGCATATCGCAAGGGATTGACTTGTTGACATAAAACGAGTTTTAGTGATGCACGAGCTTCAAAACTCGCTTAAACTAATTCCAGTTTCACACTTCTTAGAAAAAGCACACACTTGATGTAATGGTTGAAAATGGGCAACCCAATTGCACTAAAAGAAGTACACCAAAAGTAAGTACGCGTTACCTCATATCAAGCTTTTTGATTGCTTTATACCATACTCTTGTTTAATCCTATACTAATAGGATTAGTAGTAGTAGTACATGTGTAGTGGGTTGATACACTCCTCTATAAACGACTATTCTTAGTTAGCAAGTTAAAGAGGGGGTTCATGTTTCAACTATATCTCGTGATTTATAAAGGGGTATCATTATCAACGGGATGATACCATTTGAGCGATCCGACGGTCAGAATCTATTAGCAGTTATTTATCTTATGTAAGAATTACCAACAGGTTTTTATGGGCCTTGTTAATGGCAGGTCCGCCCATTAACAAGTTATTAATTGGAGGTCCAAAATAAGAGAAAGAAAAATTTTTGGACCCAAAAACTTATGCCCTGGTCCTTTCCCACGTGCGAGATTAAAGTGTGTTTTTTTTAAATTCCTTAAATATCCCTCCAACGAACTCATATATAATAACAGATTTTTAAGCTGTTTTTAGAGTGAGCTAAAAATTTCAGATCATAAAATCTCTCTTCTCCATTCTCGTTCTGTTGTTGTTGTTGCTGCTTCTTTTTTCGATCTAGTTATTTTGCGAAGATCTTTGCTATGTTTCAGGTATGTCATGTAATCAGCTTCTCTAATTCTTTCGATTGATTTTATTTTTGTTTTTTGGTTTGTTTTTTAACTGGATCACGAAGAACATAAGATTCTTCTTGATGTTTTCTGTTTTTCTTATGTTAGTTTTTCTGATTTATGTTTTTGGTTCTTCTTTGTATGTTTTATTTCTTATCTTGTTAACTTTTGGTTGATCTATTAGTTTTTTAATTTTTTTTTTGTGTTTCTTGTATTGAATCTTGAAACAACAGATCTGTTTTTATGTTTTTTTCACTTTGTTATTTAGGTTTTGTTTTGATTTGCATATTTTTAGTATATGTTATCATCTCGAATTACTGTGTATTTTGTTTCTTCATGTATGATCCATCAGTACAAATATGGCGTACATATAAAAAACTCTTTTGATTTTGTTATATTCATAGAAACAATTTTTAATTTTTATGATCTAGCAATACATATTATGAATACTGGAAAAAAAAACTGTTTTGATTTTGTTTTTTTCACATGCAGTTGATTTTTATATTATGAATCAACAGTACATATACGTAGTACCGAAGATGACAACATTTTTTTGTATCTATTAGTTATTTCACATATATCTCCTTTTTTTCTGTATATATGTTTCTGCTAATTTTTTTTTATTTTTTTCACATGCAGGTTCATTGTTTCTCAATTTGTTTGATTATTTTGTGGATTGTGAATCGATTGATAATCTCAGGTTAGTTTTATGTAACATTATATTTATTTTATGATTTTGAATGTGTATTTATGTTTTGTTATATTCCTATGAGGTTACTATCTTTGATGTTCAATTTCTTTTTTCACAACTGAATCAGTTCAGATTAGTTGTACTGATTTTTTTGGTTGTGCATTATCTATAGGTGTTGTATTTTCGCCTAGTGAGTATCATACTGGACATTTTATGTTATTTTTTTTTATCATCATAGTGATAATAATTTACGGTTTATGGGGGTCGAGGGGGAAACGCCCCCTCGTTATCATTTTTTTCTGTGTTTTTTGTGTTTTCTTCTTTAAATATGTGTGTATATAGTTTGTAATTTCTTTTTGTTTCATTAGATTATATATGGAATGATTATTTTTGATGTTAATATTCTAAAGTGAGATCAATGTATATTTCTTGTATTGTTGTTTTTTAGGTCCATTTGTTTTGTTGCTGTGTTTTAGAGATGTTTATCTTACATTTGGGTCATATTTACAGGTTCAACATGTCTGAAAATCTGTCTTGGAATTCACATGTTTACTACAAACAACATCATTTTGCTTATATGGTTACCTTTGCTTCAACTATCGAGGATTTGAAGTTTTGTATTTGTGCAACATGAAGCACGTTGAATCCTTCTGATATTGTCATTAATTTTGTTCAAGATGGTGTTAAATTTCCAGTTCTATTTGATTTTTCCCTCAATGGCCTTGTTGCGTTGCATTTTTCCAAGAATGTACCGTTTTTTGAATTACATGTTGATTGTAATTCTTCTGATGCATCTAGCTTTTCATGTTTTAGTGATGTGGATAATAATTCGGAGCTGATTAGATCTTCTAGTGAGATTTATGAAATTGATGGTAAGGAAATTGCCAAAGTTCTTCTCTCGGATGAGTAGGATCATATATTTGATGATCCAAACAATTTATTCCGTGGTGGTGTCAAAGTCGTTCGCTTAGCAAGTAAGAAGTATTATATGAGGACTGGATATAGGGTTAAGAAAGTGAAGAATGATCGAGAGAGGTATAACATGAGATGTAGCATGGATGGTTGCTCGTGGATGATTCATGTGATTCTAATTGATGTTTCTCTTGATGTTTTTAGGATTAAAAAGTATGTTGGCAGGCACACTTGTGGCACTGGAATTAGGTTGAGGAGTCCTGTTGTAACAAGGAGGCTTTTCAACCACCTCATTCACGATCGTGTGATGCATAACCCACTGATCAAAACTCGGGAGATCAAGGATTACCTCAAAGTTGGGTTTGGAGTGAACATCAAATACCACCATGCATACCATGGTTTGGATATGTCACACCAAAATATTTTTGGTGATGATGTAAAGTCTTATACTGATCTTGTTGGTTTGTCAATGCTTTGAAGGAAACCAATCCGGGAAGTTTTGTGGATTTTTATTTCAATGATACAACTCATAGATTTGAAAGGTTGTTTGCCGATTTTGGAGCTTGTATTGAAGGTTATCAATATTGTCGACCAATGATATTTTATGATGCTACTTTTCTAACTAGGAGGTTCAATGGTGGACTCATGGGTGCTACTTGTCTAACGGGAATTTGTTAATCAATATGTATTTTGTTGCACTGTGTTTTTTTAAATATATTTTCTTGTCTCACTTTTTTTATCTCTTTGTTCAGAGTTTATAAGTTCTGGTTCCATGAACTTTTTGAGTATTTTTTCTAGTTTATATGAGTATAGCTTTTATGTATTGTTATTTTTTCCTAAAATGTAGCCTATATTTCTGTTTATTTTTGCAGGTTTATATCTTTTAATGTTCAGAGTTTATAAGTTCTTGATTTTTCCATGAACTTTTTGAGTATTTTTTCTATTTTATATGAGTATAGCTTTTATGTACTGTTTATTTTTATGACCATGTAGCCTATATGTTCTGTTTATTTTTGTAGGTTTCTATCCTTTAACATTTGTATTAGTTCCTGGGGAAGATGTTGATAATTGGCGTTGGTTTATGCTCAATCTTAAGAAAGTTGTAGATAATTGCCCTATCACTTTTATGACTGATTGTGGTAAAGCGTTATTGAGGTCTATTCCCGCTGTTTTTCCCGAAGCTCATCACAGCTTATGTTTCTTTTATTTAAAGCATAACTTGCCTATAAAGAAATCCGATGAAAAATATAATGACGTGCAAGCATCTTTCAAGAAAGCTACGTATGCGCTTTTGCCAGCAAGATATGAAGAAGCATTTCAGGAAATGGTTTTAATGGGTAGACCGTGGGTTGCTGTCTATTGTCGTAAAATTCCTAAGGAGAATTGGTCTAGTGCATACTTCACAGGATGCCAGAATGGCCAGACTTCGTCTAGTATTGCTGAGTCATTTAATAACTGGATTCACCTCGACAAGAAGTTGCCTGCCCATGCTCTCGTTGACATGATCAGGTTTTTGTTTTATTTTTGGTATTGTGTTTTATTTGTGTTTTTTTTTTTTTGAAATATTTTGTCTTTTTTGGTGTTTTTAAGTGTGCTTTTGTTTTGTTTTCATAGGCGACGTGTTATGGAAATGATGTCATAATGATGCGAGAAAAGATTTTTGATGGACCCTCAACTTCTCACTCCCAAATATCAATCTTTGCTTAAAGAGCACATTCAAATTGGTCGTATTTGGAATGTGAGTTAGTCATCTGGTGATGTCTATGAAGTTCATTCTCCCAGGTTAGTGCTTCGCCTAATTCAAATTCTCCAAAGCATAACATATATGTATTGATGCATCATATATGCCATACTTTTTTAGTTTAGCATATATGTACTGATGATTCCTGATTTTAAATGCAGAAGAAACTATTTTATTTTTTTGCTCTGGTAATCTGAAAATTCACAAATATACTATGGGTTATTTGTATTTTTTTTTAATGCTAAGACCAAAAGAAACTAGTTTATTTTTTCAGCACTGCAGATATGTACAATTTTTTTCTGAAGCATAAACAATCTTTTACACCAGTATAGAAGTTAGATATAGGTTGATCATTGTTTCAGAAACAAAAATTAGTCAAAGTAAACTAGTTTTTTCAGTTCTGCCTATATGTACTGTTGTTTTTTTATGTGTTTATCATCTTTTATGTGCATGTATCACAATGTTGATTTACTGAGGCAGACTTGTACTTGCCAAAGATGGCGTGTGTACGGTTTTCCATGCTCGCATGCTACTGCAGCTATTGTTGCAAAGGGTGATCGATATATTGATTACATACATGATTACTTCAAAGTTACTTATTTTCGGCAACTTTTTTTCTTTGTCCATCATACCTGTCCCTAATCATGACAAGCCCGATAAGTATGTTGATGAGGATAAAATTTTACCTCTAATTCAACAAGTTCCTCCAGGTAGACCAAAGAAAAATCGCATCAGAAATGCATGGTAGAAGTCCAAGAAGCCTATCACATGTTCAAACTGTAGTGTTAAAGGTCACCATAACAAATCTACTTGCACTGTCGTTCGTCAGTACCCATGAGCTATAACTTTCATGTTTTCTTTAGTACTATTTCTTTGGTAACATTTCCCAGCTTTTGGTGACAAAGTATTCTGAACCCAGTGGATACTGGTTACTAATAAGTTTCAACACTATTAACTCTCAACATTATGTTTTTTGAAGTACATATATTATGTAGTCTTATTTTTTTGAGGAATAAAGTACTCTGTACTCAGTTGAAAAGATTATTTTTTAGATAAGAGATTAAGGTTTTAGTATTATTAAGTTTGAGAGTTGTAATTTTTAGCTTTTCTTGTTCAACTTTTTTAATAGTACGGGTATTATCTACTTTTTTTTCATTTTCAGAACTTAAACTTTGTGTTGACTGTTGGAATATGAATCTGTTGTTTCAGGGTTCAGGGGTTAAGGGTTTCAGGGTTCAGGGGTTAAAGGTTTCAGGGTGCAGGGTTTATCCTGAACCCTGAAACTCTGAACCCTGAACCATGTTCCCTGGTTAACATTATTGAGATGTACTGCCTAGCACATATAAATTTATCAATATGAAATAAAAATTCTAAAGAATAAACAAGAAGTACAACTATTATGTACTCTTTTTTTTTTTTGAGAAACAAAGCACTCTATACTCAGTTGAAGAGATTGTTTTTTAGATTTATATTAAGAGATTAAGGTTTTAGCATTATTTAAGTTTGAGAACTATAAATTTTAGGTTCTTTTGTACATGTTTTTTTAAGGTACAGGTTATATCTACTCTTTACATTTTTGTTGGGACAAAGTAACCTGTATTCAAATCCCAGGGCTCAACCCTGGACAGGTGGTGGAAACTACCAAGATGGAGTACGGTAGGGGCAATTTTCGGTGGAGCTGTGAAAAGCGTAGAGATCGGAAAGAACACCAACGGCTAAAACACTCTGCTGGGCCGACACTGAGACTGAGAGATGAAATCTAGGGGAGCGAATAGGATTAGATACCCCAGTAGTCCTATCTGTAAACGATAGATACTAAACGCTGTGTGTATCGACCAGTGCAGTGTTGTAGCTAACGCGTTAAGTATCCCGCCTGGGGAGTACGTCCGCAAGAATGAAACTCAAAGGAATTGACGGGGGCCCGCACAAGCGATGGAACATGTGTTTTAATTCGATGCAAAGCGAAGAAACTTGCCAGGGCTTGACATGTCGTGATTCTGCATTTTTTAGTCTCTAACTGAAAATTTACATTCGCTTTTGAAAGATAAAAAAAAGGGGAAGTTTTTAGGTGTTATTTATTTTGAGATTTGAGATACCATACAATCAATCGAAGGGAATCAATTGGGTTAAAAAAAAAGATTTTTTAGGTTAAGGAAAGGGATAAAGACAATGAGATTCAAGAAATAATAAAGAAGAGAGCGTTCCCTCTATTTTATATCCGTTTGGCGGCATGGACAGTGGTAGGGCATCGATTTCCATGGGTTTTTTGGGGATTTGGTCTGTCGAATCATTTGAGTTGATAAAGCGCGATTCGATTAGAAGAATTTTATTCTTTAAATGGGATTGTTCCACCTGAGCCGAATTTAAAGGGCATACCCCTTAGCTCAGCGGACCTCAGATATAAAGGAGAGGCGCCGCTTGTCAACGGTTAACCCTCCTCATAGCCAGAGTCCGTGGATTTGCTTAACTCCACCAGTCCTAGAAGGTTATATTAGATAAGTACAAGAAAAAAGGTAGGGTTTTCTCTCTCTGGACATTCAGACGATAGCATGTATATATCCTGATTTGTACCGAATAATTCCAGCGAAATCTTAAAATTAAATTAACTAGTATTTGGCTCCCGAATATCCAACCGACCAATTAATTCTTTATAACGTATCTTTTTTTTTACAAATAAGCCAGCAACCGTTGCCGTTTTCCTAGAGTTTTCCCTAGACCTCTCTGAGATAAAAAGTCTTTTTTGTGCAATTCCAAATTACGGAATCCCCATGAATAGGATCAAACCTTATTCCATGGTATTTACATGAGATTTCACTTTCTTATTCTTAAGCAAGCCCCTGAGAGGTTTTAGTTGATCCATTAGTTATCCTTCATCTTTCGTTTCCTTTTCGTTTGTTTCGAGAAAGATATCGATCCATTCCGATTCTTTTTTTTTTCTATTACAGTTTCTTGATTATTATATGAGGATTTCTTAACTTTTCATAATAGAAATAGAAATAAATAGACTAGAAACGACATCTCTTATGTCACTGACACCAAAGGGATATTAAATGAATGTAATTGAGATATGGATGGAATATAATGAAATAGAGACACTTTGAGGTTCCCTATGAAATGAGGTACGAAGAAGTTCTGGGAGTTACGAAGGAGTGATAAACTTTTTTCTTGACAGATAACGAACCAAAGAGAGAATAGAGAATGAATTCCACTACTAGCAAGAAGCCCTAAATCCTTTCCATGTCGTTGCCCTTTGAATCAGAACTTTAGATTTTTTTTCATCCCTCGTCGTAATAATATCTCAGGGTTTGCAGCGATAACTTGGTATATCTACTATATGGCCATTAAATAAAATATGTTTATGGTTAACTAATTGCCGAGCTCTAAGAATGGTCGAAGCTATACCAATCGAAAAAGTATGTTATCCTCAAAAAACTGAGTGAATCAAACCAGTCCTCTTATACTGGTATTTAAGGTTGTTGCATAAAAACGATATATGTAACCACGATTATATGACCCATGGTTTCATGTACCAAATATTTCCATATCAACGCATTCGGTCTTTTTGGTTCGACAATGTGATAGAAAACGGATGTGAGAAAGTCATAAATATCCTAGTTAATCACTAAGTGGTACCTTTTCAAAAATAACTTGATCTTTTGACCGCTTGTAACTTCTGAGTTTTTTTTTGGGGAAAGAATTAGAAAGATTTCATAATCCAAAATCTATTTAGGAATTTCCTTTGAGCTCTTTGATAATTATACAACTTGAGTTATGAGTACGATTGGTTTTTTCTTTTCTGCGGGAAGGAAGAAAAAAAAAGAATTAAAAAAAAATGTCTAATGGATTTGATGATTTTCTCAATCTATTTGGAACTATATACATAAATTCAAATCATTCTTTCTCGAGCCGTACGAGGAGAAAACCTCTTATAATTTTCTAGGGGGGGTGGGGGGGGGTGGGGTGGTGTTTTTCATCTATATTTTATCCCAATAAGCGGCCACAAACTGGAGAGTCTTGACCAATTTGAAAGATCATTTGATGTAGTTGAAATAAATGAATATTGGATTGTTTGATCAAGTACCGGAAACTCAATGGAATTCATAACTGTCTCAATGTCATTTTTTTCTTTTTATTGTCTGTCACATAATAAAATGTAGGAATACGTTCTTTTTTAGGGGAAGCAGGTCTCTCGAGTAGCGAGGATGGATGCTCATACTCCCGCAACCCGGACAACGATTTCTATCAAAGAGATGTTGAAGGGTGCCAAAAAGCACAATATTTAGATATAGTCTTTCGAGTAGAATCAATTATAAAGAAGTGAAACTAGGCGAAGCAAGATGAAAATACAAATAGTAAAGGCTAGTCCCCTTAAAAAAGTTTTCCATAACCTCCCTTACTTTATATTATAAGCTAGAATGCGTCTTTCGCCTGGACTTCCCGCCGATCGGAACAGAAGCCTGAGCTATCGTAACGACGACTGAAGCGCACTTATAAGATCGTCCCCCTGCCTGCGGTCGAGAAGGTCGGATCTTCTCCCATCTAAAGGAGATTTTTTTTTATTCAGTCTCGGACCCTCTATATCATTCACATCCATTTTACTAAGTTATTCAGTAATTCCTTTTGGATATCGTCTTGTTTTAGCTGATCTCAATATAGGTTTTTTTATGGATTTCTATTTCAAGTATTGCTCCTATTGGACTTCTTATGTCAGGGTATGGTTCAAATAATAAATATTCTTTTTTGGGTGGTCTTCGAGCTGTTGCTCAATCGATTAGTTATGAAATATCGTTAACACCTTTACACCAATTTATCCCGAACTTGGTGGTTAAACTCTATTGCGGTGATAATACTGTAGGGGAGGTCCTGCGGAAAAATAGCTCGACGCCAGGATGATAAAAAGCTTAGCACCTCTCATTTTTATTACTTATTGAACAGACATTGAATAAGACAGTACCTGATGGTTCCCAGACGGCTGAGTATTTATTCCACAAGGGCTTATTGGACTCAATCGTACCACGTAATCCTTTAAAAAGTGTTCTAAATGAGTTATTTCAGCTTCACGGTTTCTTTCCATTAAATCAAAATTCAATCAAGTAGAACATTCAATTCAGTTTTTTTATTTGCAGAAAAGCAGTTTTTTAGTTATCTGTAAAGAAAAAAAAAGTTCGTTTTCATTACGGGCGCTACAGTTGATTATTGTATATGAATGAAATCTTTTTCGAACAAGGGAATCCTACATAATAAAGAAAGGATCAGAATATAATTATTAAATTGGAGCGTTGACACTTTTTGTTGGAAGAACTTGATGAGAGTAATAGAAGGTCTTTTCTTCCTTCGCTGAGCCATTCTTATCTTGGGGACTAGCTCGCCCCTACTGTAGTTGTAAGATCTTCCTACCGTAGTTCTTAGCAGATAACCCCAATTTTGGTTTAATAGTACATCCCGATAGGGGACGACCATACTTATTCAATTTATCTCTTTCAACTTGGATATTGTGAGGTGGGCCTTGAAATTTTTAACATAAGCAACAGGAATTCGCAGATCCTCCAGACGTAGAACGCGAAGCGCTTTGAACCCAAATACATTACCCACGATGGAAGTACACATGTTAGTAGCAAAAACTTCTTCAAAAAGGTCTAAATAATAAGCTACATAACAAATATATTGATTGTCTTCTCCAGCAACGAGCTCGATGTCGTAGCATCTTCCTTTGTAACGATCAAGGCTGGTAAGTCCATCGGTCCACACAGTTTTCCATATACCATTAGAAGATTTGAAGAGCTAAATACTCCTGGGTGACCGATAGCAAAGTAGTACTGTGAGGGAAGGGTGAAAATAACCCCCATCTGGGAGTGAAATAAAACATGAAACCGTAAGCTCCCAGGCAGTGGGAGGAGCCGTAATTTAAAGCAGTATCCAAAAGAAACTCTTTCTTCCTTTTTTGTTCCTTATATATAAGGATGATGTGTTATTCAACCGAAAATTTATGTACTATGGTAGTATATGGTTCTTTTCATTACTAGCTTTGGGGTAGATAGTGAAGATCTGGTAAAGCTTGAGTCTGCCGGGTTGGGTTCTAATAATTAATGAAAGATGTTATCATATTCACACAATTCTATTATAAACGAAATATAGAAACCTCTTTTCTTGGTTGTATATAACAGGTTTTTCTTCGAATCCTTCTGTAGTCCACTCTCTTGCTTTAGCTGGCTAACAAACTCGTACCCGGTGGCATGTGGATTGGTTCGTTTCGGACTTCGTAGTACTTCCCACACTTCTATCATTAGCATACCTTATAATGGCTTGAGTTATTTAGTTACTACTTATGGTTGTTGATTGATTGGAGTTATTTCGGTCCCTCGCTTTATCTCTATATGTTAACTATAGATTATTCACTTTTTTCATGTTGAGTACTATGTTCTCACAACAAACACCATAAAACACTGCACATACAGAGATTAAGTAGTTAAACAAACACCATATATTCATACATAATTGTTCGAACAACACATTCAACATTACTACTAAAACAAAGAAAAAGTAAAACTAGTAACTAACAAATGTGTTCTAAGATCATTCTTATCATGCTAACAATTACTGCTAATTCAAAACAAGACCAAGTTTTTTCAGTGTGGATGATATGTACTGTCACATTTTAGGATAAAAATCAGTTTCATCACTTGGTTTCCAACTCTCCTCAGGAGGAGTTGCTGAAAGCATTCTGCAAGCGAAAGAGACCCTTTTCTGCTGAATCTTCTTTTTGAGTTGTTCGTCATCTCCCAAACTCTTGTGGACTCCATCTCTGAACTTTTTTTTTGGAAAGTTTTTTCATAAATTGCACAATCTGGATGTTCACCTTGTTGTGGTGCTGGGTATTCAATCATCTTCACTTTTGACACTATTACAGCCTGGTGTTTCTCTAAGTTATCATTAATTGAATACCAGCAGAATGTTGTTGCCATCTTATTAGCATTGCTCAAACACCATTCTAGGGGATACACTTTTCATCTGTTGTAGTGGACGAATTCCCTTTTCATGCAGTCATATATAAGGAATGTCCAATGTACATTGTCATGGCACATGGGAATAGAATCTTCTCGATTTATTTTGGCATTCACATAATTGGTTGGTTGGATTCGGTATAAAACGAAAGGTGTTTATTGAAATAAATCTGCAAAAAATCTACGCTTCTTGAAGGTGAAGTTTGGAAATAGAACAATTCCTTCTATTGTGTACCCCCGATTGATAACAATAGCACTGTTAGTTCCTCTGTTACCCACTTTCAGGTCTTCAAGATAAAACTGAAAAAGTAAATGTTAGTTTTTTGGGAAAAACACAATGAATGTTACTGGTATGTACTGAAAAAGTAACTAAAAAGAAAAATAAAACTAAACATACAACACTTACCCAAGAAGATAGATCAATATACAATATTGGTATGTATTTCCTCTCTCCATCAACCACTTGCTCATTCAGGAAGGCTTTTTTGAGATTGTACTGAGCGTAATTCATCAGGTCTGTCTCCAAACTCTTATTATGTATCAAGTCTTTAATTGTCTTAGAAAATATGCAGATAAGACCATCATCACTTTGTACTTTCCAAGCATTTGAGATGCAAGTTCAAAGAATCATTTATTTTAATTAGTACAACAAAAATGTACTTAAAATTGAACTTCAAAGTTATAGTAAGAGAGACTCCCAATATGGTTCCTTGCTCAAAGTATGGAGAAAATATCTCTTTTTGATCTTGCTTCAATGTTGAGTAGTATTAAGACTTCTCCAATTTCTCAAGTTTTGTAAGAATCTTCTTTTTCTTGGTAGGTTCTTTTGGTTTCACTTCTTTTCCTTTCCTTTTCTTGGCATTCTCTTTTGGGTTTTTCATTTTTCTGAACTTTGCTCTCTGGTTGATTTTCATCTACTTTCACTCTTGGTTTTCTCTTCTTTATTATAGAAAATCTTTTTCCACTCTCATAATCAGAATCATGCTTCTTTACTGGATTGTTGCGGGTAACCGGCCTATTGTTTGTATTGGTCGTTGGAGCCACTTCCTTCTTTTTCTCAGAAATTTTCAGTTTTAATACTTCACCAGTGGTACGTCATCTTCAGTTGACGTCTGGCTTTTACCAACTTCTGCAGCCTTCAACTTTTTTTAAAGTTTCCCTTTCCTGCATTTGCAATCCATAAATTCATGCAACATTAAATGAAAATAAAACCTTTAAAAATGAATTTGAATTTTTCAGTATAGTCTATATGTACTAATAATTCATAATCATGTAAAAATGAATAAAAATCTTTTATTGAGTACAAGACATATGTATTGTTGGATCAGTTTGTCTGAGAAACAGTTTTGGTTTAATATAACATTTAACTTATAAACCAATGTGTGTTTTACCTTTTTCTGTTCAGCAAGTAATTTAAGAGCCACAACGGACGCTTTAACTTATACCTCGTCCCTTATCTTTTGCAATCGCGTTTCCTTTTCTTTTTCAGCAAGCAACATACCACCAGTTTGTTCTACCGTCACCTGTATTTTGTTTTTACAACATTTCAACTCTTTTTTTATAATGTTTTTATGTTTTTATGTAGGGGGTATATACCAAATACTTTGACAATACTCACCGTATCTTCATAACTTTCGCCTTCTAAATGATGATTTGTCGATGGCTTCCTATCATTCTTTCTTTTCTTCTTCCCCTCTAGTTCATTGAATGGAATAGGTTCCCAAGGTTTTCTAAGTTCCTGCATTTGTTTAAAGCTTGTTAGTTTTTTTTTTCTCAGTATGGCATATATGTACTGAATGCCAATATGTACATACCTTTTGGTTAAGGTTGTTGTGGTGGAGGTTCCTGAGGTTCAGGTTGTTGAATCTCTTTATCTTTTGAATTTGGTTGTTCCTGCATTTTTGGTTGAAGCTTAATAGGTTTCTTATTTTCGGAACCTGCTCAAATCAATTTTCAGTATGACATATAAGTACTGAATGTCAAGCTGTAAATACCTTCTCTTGACGTTGATGTCTAAAGACTCATCAGTTTGATGTTGCTGAATCTCTTCATTTGGTTGTTCCTGCATTTTTGTTTTAATCTTGTTAGATTTCATTTTCTTCGGAATATGCTCAAAACATTTTTCAGTATGGCATATATGTACTTGATGTCAAGATGTACACACCTTCTCTTGATGTTGCTGTGCCGAAGGATCATGTGGTTGAGATTGATGAATCTCTTCATCTTCTCCCTTTATTTATTTCTTCATTTGTTTCAATCTTTTTAGGTTTCATTTTTCTCGGAACATGCTCAAAAAAAAATTTGTATGGCATATATGTACTGAATGTTAGATGTACGTACCTTGTTGTCTTAAGGTTGCAGTGTTGAATTCCCATGAGGTTGGGGTTGCTGAATCTCTTCATCCTTGTCATTGGTTTGGTCTAAACGCAGTGAAAATGTTGGTTGTGAATCTTGTGATGTAGGATCCAGATCATGAGTATAGTATTTCATGAAGATTTTAGTAGGTTACAGTTTTTCCAAGCTTTCTAGACAACCAGTTGATGAGTACTTTAGATAAAGAGATCCTAGAGACAATTGAGAATCATCTTGTAATAATGAATTGTACTCATCGAAATAAATCCCTTTTTCGTGAATGGTAAAGTCGATGAGCCTTTCCATTGATACTGGTTGCACTTCTGTAAGGTTAACCAACTCAGAAACCAAAGGCATAAACTGCATACGCGACAACATTTCTTCAACTGAATTATCCTACGTAGATAAATTACAAACCAAATATTAGACGTTAAGATAAACAAACTATCGCGTGCAAAATAGAATGAGTGTAACATAAATTAAACCAACCTTTATCTCTATAAGAGAATTAACTGCAGCATCTATACTACCCATCACTGTTTCTACTGGTTCTTTTTCATGGTCAGCTTTTTCAGTCTGGTAGCAATATTTTTTTATTCAGTATAACAGATATGTACTAACAATTTTTTCAATATAGTAAATATGTACTCACATAAATGTAATGATGGCAGAAATATGACTTACTTATGATGGTTCTGGCAAGCGTTGTTCCCCTTGGAGCTTTTGGACCACTTTGTCCAAGTCACTTCTAGCCAAAATTTTGAGTTGTGAAACATCAACCGGGCACAGTGTGAGATATTTATCATCTTCTTCTTTTTCAGTATCTATTTCATGTTCACCGGGTGCGACTCAATCTTCTTCTTTTTCTGTATTTATATCATGTTCACCAGTTAAAAGTTCTTGCTCACCCTCAGTTTCTTTCGGAGTAGGAGTACTTACAGTTGGAATTTCTAAATTGCTACTCAAATGAACCCTGTCTTCTGAATCATCGCTCCATCTTTCACTTTCAGTTTCTGAATCAGTATCAGCATCTCTTGGTGGGTAAGCTTTTACATATATATATCTTAAGAGTTGTTCTAGCTTCTCTTTTTCAATTGATTTTTTGTCTTCTTTCAAGCTTTGCAACTTGGTCCACTTTTCAGCGATTGTCAGCTTCAAATTCTCATACTTCTCTTCTTCACTCTTACTTGCATTGTCCTCACCTTTAAGTTTCTTTCACAAATTTCATTCAAAATTCTTTTTTCAACCTCAGTATACTCCTCCACAAAACCTTGAGAAAACTGAATATGTGTTTTTAAAATATTAGAACAATGTGTTTTTGTCAAGTAATATGTTTGTTACAATATCTAGTACAAAAAATATGTACTTTTTTTTTTGTTTTGTTTTAGTTTTACTTACTTACCTTGTATTTTGAAGATTCCATATCTTTCAAAAATTCTTTAGATATTTCTTTTAGGTTCCACCTTGCAGCTCTTGGAAGGTATCTCTTTGTGGTAGTTCCAGTGGTTTCACCAGGTAAGTATGCTCGGGATACCAAAGATGTGAGTAAAAAGAGCAAATATGAGTATAATAGATATGTACTGTAAATAAACATGTAGTAGTTGGAGTATGAGTGACAGAAACTTACCAACAAGTAGACGACACAACCAGTAATGTCTGCTGGAATATAGTAGTTGCCATTGATTTGTTTCTCCAAGAAATTGTGTATCAGGTCCGACCATGATACAATTTTTGAGATTTTGAGATTATCAACCAAGCAAAAATACTTTTCAATCAAGGTATGTGCATCCTTTGTGGTGAATAACAAAGTAACACATATAAACAGGCATATAAGCTTCGCCAAGTTTTCATTTTCTTCTTTGGTTTTTCCATTTTTTTTACTTTCTTGATTCTCTTCGGGTTCTTCATTGTATTCACTTTATTCACTTTGTTCACTATCTTCACTTCTATCAGATTCTACATTGTCATCTTTTTTTCTTCTTAGGTTGAGTTCGCTCAACAAGTTTCAGAATAGCATCTTGTATCACCGGTCTAGTAACTTTTGCACTAATACCAAAATGACTGATGTATAATTCTTTATATCTCCATCCACCCTCTCCCGTGAGAAATTTATCTTCACTTTTTCTTCCTGCCAATCTCGGCATCCCAAAAATGACTGCCATTTGCTCTGGAGTTGATACGAGAAAGTGTTTTCTCTCTTTTCTGACGAACTCAAACTTCAACTCTCGCTTCACCCGGCCCCTTTTATATCCCTTTAGTAACTTCTTCATAGGTCCTTCCAACTTCTCCCATGACCTTCTTTGAAGTTCGTGTACCAGAATATTAGGAATAAATTTCCATAAGATTATTCACTTATCTTTTCCAACTGGGCATCACTTAATGAATGTTTTTTTCATTTGATCTTGCTAACAAGAGCGTGTAGTGCTGTCAGACCAGATCTATATAACTTCCTAGGTTGTTTTTCCACAACCTTATCTGCAAAATAAACTAGTATAAGATATATGTACTGGAATTTCAATGTCTAAATCAAAACAGAATTAAAATCCCAAGCATATATATGGTATAAGAGATATGTACTGTAATTTTAAAATAACTAAATCGAAGAGAACCATGTTTGCAAGCATGTACTCATCAGTATGGAGGATATATACTGTAAATTTATAGTTCAAAAACAAATTAAAAACCATATATAGCCATAAATATGGTTTTGTGCAAGCATATAAATGGTATATCATCAGTGTGGGGGATATGTAATGCAATTCATATTGTATAAACAAATTAAAATAAAAAATGCAAGCATAAACATGGTTTCTATTCAGTACTGGATATATGTACTGGTGGATCAAAACTAAGAGAACAACTTGCATTTTACCTGATAGGGTTTTTCAAGCATAAACAATCTTTTTCATCAGTATATTTGATATGTACTGGTGGATCATTGTTTCCAAAACTAAAATAACAACTTGCATGTTACTAGATAAGGTTTTTTCAAGCATAAACAATCTTTTCCACCGGTATAGAAGTTACGTACTAGTGGATCAATGTTTGGAAATCAAAAATTAGACAGAATAGACCAGTTTTTCTAGTACCGCATATATGTATTACCAATTCATACAGTAAAAATAAATTTTCAAGCTGAAATAAGTGGAGAATCTATGAATGAAACCAAATCAAACCAGTGAAAAACAACAAAAACAAACAGAAGTGGAGAAAAACACAGTGGATTATCTTTCTTTGTTTTCTTATGTACTTTCTTTACTGGTTTTTTCTTTGCTGCTGGTGACTCTTCTTCTGTCATTGCAGCCAGATTTCCCTCCTTTATCAGTTCTTCTTCTTCAATCCTTCTACTAATGCGTCTGGTAACAACCATTAGTAGATTTTCTCTTTTCAATTTTCTTCTTGAATCAAAAAAAAATAAAAACCCTAGATTTTGATTTTGGGGTTTTGTCTGACTCAATTCTACGAATCAAACAAGAAATCTCTGATTTGCTGTTGTTGGTTTCTATGATTTCGTCCTTTGATTTTGTTTCTGATTCTCTGAAAATAAGTTTTTGTTTGGATTTTTGGTGAACGTTATAATCAGAGAGAATGGAAGAATATGAATAAATGCCTCTACAACGGTTACGGGAGTTAATGAAAGAGAACGTGGTTTATCAGGGAGGAGAAACGTGTTGATCTCTTTTGCGCGTGTTTCAAATGTTTGAAGGGAAGGTTATTAGGATAATTTTCATGTTTTAAATAAATATAGACCTAGCTATAACTAATTTTTTTGGTTGGACCTATAGATATAACATTTTATATGGGCCTAGGACCTATCATTAAATTAAGTTTATCTTATTTGTAATGGTATCACCCCGTTAATAATGGTACCCCCTTATAAATCGTGTTATATCAGATTTGTTTAATAAATTGACTTCTAGTAGGGCTATAATATAATAACGGAGGAGTAGATAGATGTTTGAACATTATTTGAAATCCTCTGCACCCCTCTTTTGTTTCCCAGTTGAAAGAAGTATGGTTTTGGACCATCTGTTTCAAATGTTCATATATTTTCATCATGTATGGATAACGGCTAGCCTTACAAAAATTCGCTTTTCTTTTTTTCTTTCTTTTGCTTTTTCACTTATTGAGTCATTGCATATGTCAAATTACATCACACAGATATACCAAGATTGATAAGGGTACCAAATTTTACGAAATTACCAATTCAGTAGTGAGGATTGTTTTGTCTTGTATGATTTTGATTAGTAATCTATAAAATCTATAAAATGGAGACAAATTTTGAAAGTAGAGAGCACAAGGTCAAAGCTCTAACTTTAACTATGAGAATCAAACTCCTGATTGACTGGACTATTTTTAACTCCTATTTTGATTCAAAAGTTAATTTTCTTAAATTAGTATGTTGTTTGATTCTCAAATTTCATAGATACATCCTACAGATGAGTACGTAGAGACTACAGTATTTGGGTTTATAAAGGAAAATTTCTGGGCCAACTATTGTTAATGAGATATGACTATTTTGTCAAAGAATAAAGAGAATTCTAATCATTCAACATTCCGAAAGAACAAAACCTGTGGGGGCAATTCAGGGAGTAATATTTAGTTTCTTTCATCCTACTCTTTTTATCATTTATACTTAATTTAATTCATGTTTATTTGTGGCGGTTCCTTATTGTTTTTCACATACTTATTACGATATTATGAAAATGTGAAGTGTAAGTATCAACAATTTTTGCTATTTGTGTACCGTTTAGACTGGCATTGGCATATAAAAAGGATGACAATTCATAATACACGGTAAATTGGATAAGGACCCGAATGAAATCCACTTATTTTGGATTTATAGTAGTTCTCATTAGGGCTGAACACGATAACGGTTTTTCGCGGAAATCCGTCAAAACCGAACCGAATATCCCAAAATCGAACCGAACCGTTTACTAATGGAACGGTTATAGAAAAAAATTTGGAAAACCGGTAGTCCCGGTTTCGGTTTTGGGTTGGGTCAAAAACCGAACCGTTTACCATGGAAAACCGATTAATGATAGCCGTTCATCTGTATTTTGATGGATCTAATCTAGACCCTTAGATATTTTGATATATAATGAAGAAGAAGCCCTAATTTTCTTCTTCACTTTCATTTCTCTAGGGTTTCTGTAGTGTCGGCTGTTCCTCTCCGCCTCCACCAAGAGTTCTGTTCATAGATGTCTTCCGCCTCCACCAAGACCACCACTCCAGTTCTGTTCCTCTAGTCTTCCGCCTCTAATAATTTCTGGTTTGTGCTACACTGCTACTGCTTTCAATCCTTTCATTAAGTTCAATAACTTCTGGTTTGCTTTCATTAAGCAATTTCTTCTGGTTTGGTTTCATTAAGCAGAAGCAACTCAAGTCATTCATGCAAATCAAAGGTTTTCTACTTTTCTTACTCTTGATTTATCAAACCTAATGTGTACTAATGATGATTCATGTTTTATTAATCTTTTCAGGCATGAATCCCAACTTCTGGGTTTGATTTTTCTGTTCACTGATTTAGTAGTATTGGTGCATTTGTATTGTTCCTGTTTTAGACTTTTAGTATTGTTCCTGTTTTAGTTTTTTTTTCCTGTTTTAGTATTGTTCAATTTTTTCCTGTTTTAGTATTGTTCAATTTTTT
>JAJJMC010012129.1:5039745-5176724 GCA_023531435.1 Papaver californicum
ATTGTTCAATTTTTTCCTGTTTTAGTATTGTTCAATTTTTTCCTGTTGTGGGTTTCATGTTTTTGATCTTTATGTTCATCTTTGTGATTCACAGGTATGATGTATTGATGTTAGGGTACTTAGACTGCTATCTTGTTGGCACCCTACAGGTATCTTTATGTTCATCTTTATTGTTCCTGTTTTAATCTTTGTGGATGTTGTAAGTTGTAAACATAGGGATTCTGGCACCATAGGGAATTTGGGTTAGTTCTGTTGTTTTACTGAATTTGGGTTTGTGGATTCTGGCACCATAGGGATTTGGTACAGAGATTAATGAGTATGCAGATTAATGTGGATGTTGAAGTATTATTGATTTATTGTTCCTCTTCTGATTCAAGTTGGTTTTGTGCAGGCTTTCCGCAAAGCTCAAGTGAAGGATAGGTTTCAACTTTACCACCTGCTACAGAGAATCAAAGATAGAAGATATAGATTCTCAATCAACTCCAGTAACAGTAAGATTTAGATTCTGGGTTCAGGGTTGTTTCAAGAATGTTGTAGCGTAGTTTAAAAATAAAGACATTGTTGTACCGTAGTCTGATTGTATGTATTAGTTTGGTTAAAGATAACATTTAGTGTAATTCTGACTCTGAAATTATATAATCAATTTTCTCTCAAGTATCTTCTTCCTATGGTTTACGATTCTGTCAACAGAAATCAATCTTTTTTTTTTTGAGCAATTTGTACTTTTTGTGAGCAATGGCAGGTTCAATTGCTGGTGTGTGTGATAATTAGATTGGTGTTGTTAATTCCAATAACTTTTCTTGATTAGATCATGCTGGCAGCTTTAACTGCTAATGTTGCACTACGTCCATATAGTATGTATCCAGCTTCAACTGCTGGTGTGTGTGATAATTAGGTTGTTGCTTGTATTGAGAAAACTCAAGTGATGAAGCATATGTTTATATAGAGGGGGCGATGTTAAGGGAGTATATAGTAATTCTGTTTATTGTTTTAAAGAGTAGTAAACAATAAAAAAGAAAGTAATGGTCCCCGATATACAAGTCTTCATCAACTGATCATTTCTCTCAAAAATGAAAACAAATTCATTCATAATTCTTAATATTGTTTGTCATACTACCCACTAACTCAATGAAAACAGACTTAAGTTTTTATGATTGAATATTTATGTATAAACATAGGGCTAATTCTGTTTTGTCTACAATGCAGGCTTCTCTTAATTCCACTCCCATGCTGCCACCCCAAGGTCCCCAACATTGTCCTGACACTGCAAGTGAAGATGCTAGTTCAGTTGGACAAGAACCCTCTACAACTCAACCAGTTACTAATGTCACTGCACCACCTGCTAAGAAAAGGAAACAAACTTCATGGGTATGGGAACACTTGGTCAGAGATTCTGAACCTTCAGCATTGATCCATATCGTAGTTCTTTACTTCCCACTACAGTAGAGGCATTGATTTGTACTCAAAATTGGTTGAAGACGCCAATTGATCTTGATATGTCTACCTTGGACTCAGCAGAAGAAGTTAATTCAGGTATTATTTTCTTTATTTATTTATTTGTAGAGTTTTTGGATATTCACTATCTAACTAATTGCTCATGTGTACATTTGTTTGTAGAATTTTTGGACACTCTCTCTAAGTCCAAGTATATACATATAATAGAGGAGGATGAGGAATGAATTTTTGGGCAGCAGCAGCAGCAGGAGGCAACAGCAGCAGCAGGAGGCAGCATCAGCAGCATCAGAAGCAGCAGCAGCAGCGGCAGCATCAGCAGCATCAGCAGCAGCAGGCAGCAGCAGCAGCACCAGCAGCAGCAGCAGCAGACAGCAGCAGACAGCAGACAGCAGCAGCAGCAGCCAGCAACTATCAAGAATTGCTTAATTGTTTGGATGTTATTTGATTTGTTTGAATTGCTAGGATGTTATTTGTTTGAATTGCTTACTTGTTTGGATGGATTAATGAAGAATTAACTTTTTTTTGATTTTTTTTGATTTTTTTTTTGAATTTTAGGTTTCCAAACGGTTAACCGAAACCCGTCGGAAAAAAACCGAAACCGGGTGAAAACCGACTAAAACCGAACCGACGGTAACGGAACGGTTATGGAAACCTTTTGGACAAAACCGACCTTGCCGGTTTCGGTTTTGGTTTGGCACAAAACCGAACCGAAACCGGCCATGTACAGCCCTAGTTCTCATTCAAGCCAAATAATCAACGAAGGGATTTCACATCTTTTGAACTCAATGGACCATTTATTTCATTTATGTTTCACTATTTCGCGTATTGACATGGCCCCAAACATCATTTTGCTGCAAAGGAAGGTCCAATACTCCAATAGCATCAGTTATGAATCTAGTGATTGAAACAGAGATTTTAGGGTGTAAGAGCGACTGCAACGGACGACCAGACCAAAGAGTAAATTCCATTTTTACTCTTTAGTCGCTAATAATCAGGCTCAACGGGCGAGTAAAAATAAGATTTTGACGATCAAATGTACAGTATAGGAGAAAACTTGGTCCCAAACCTATATATAGTCAGGCGCTCTTCTGTACAGCGTAATACCTAAACGTCCTCCTAAGAGAACGTATTGAAACACGGACGGCGTTGCTGAACGACGTCTAGTGAAACGATCACCCAAAAAAGTGTCTGCTCTCACGCTGCACTAAGACAACGCTCGTGAAACAAACGCAACCCATAAGAGCGTCTGGCTTAAACGTTCCCTTGAAGCAGCGCCAATTTATCATACGCTATGTTAAGAAAGCGTCTGGCTAGGTATAGGAAGTGACGCTCTAGTAGGTGAGCGCCGGAACAACTGAAGAGTAGATACGCTCACTTAGGTGAGCGCCGGACGCATAGACGTCTCTATAAGAAGACGTAATCGTAGTGAAAAGCTCTTCTAGGAAAGCTTCTGTTTCAAGTTAGTTAGAGTTACACGTTGGTTAGTGAGAAGCTCTTCTAGGAAAGCTTCTCACTCCATCCACGGACGTTTCATATATAGACGCTTTTATAAGGCCGCGTTTGGCATCCAGACGTCTATCAGCAAAAGTGTCTGTCATTATACGTCCACACAAGATATCGCATAACTTACATACGTTTTTGTATGAATGCGCTTGGATAAGAGACGTTGGTTAGGGTGGACGCTTAAACATACGTTTTCCTAAAGGAGCGTATCAATATAAAACGTTCAGTTACAATGGCGTATGGTTCCATACATATTATACGCTCACCTAAATAAGCGCCCAACAACATACGTTATACTAAACAAGCGTCCGTGTCATGTCAAGTCCATTTACGAGAACGCCCAACAACAAACAACAAACGTCTCGTTATAAAGGCACCCGAGCATAATTTGATCTAAAACCACTGTGTTTTTTTTAAAGAGCAGATAAAATTTAAGTTTTGGTCTTTACTCTACTTCAACCGCTACAGTTGCTCTAAGAAAAAATCCAAAAGAATGCAAAAGGTGAAAGAAAAATTCAGTTTGATCAACTTTATTATATACGCTTGTCGGCTGTTAAAAACTAATTTCCACAATCAAATAGATAGATAGACCAGGTGTTGTCTATGTTTATAATGCCTGTGATGATTATTTCAATTAATTGTTTTTTTTTTTGTTTTTTTCATTTTTCTGTAAACCCCATACAAATCCACACGTTGGATTTTGGTGGCTAATGTCAACTATTTAAATGAACAGACTCCATTCATTTCCTATACTTAAGACTTTTTCTCCTTCAATATATATAAAAGGAGGGAATCAAAATATATCACTTTGAAACAAGGATAACCCACCAATTTATAAACTAGTACTACTAGCTGAAGAGAAGAAAAACAAGAAGAAGAAGAAGAAGAAGAAGAAGAAGAAGAAGAAGAAGAAGAAGAAGAAGAAGAAGAAACAACAAGATGAAGTTGATTTGGTCCCCTGACACAGCTTCAATTTCTTATATTGATACTGTTAAATCTGTAAGTATTAATCCAATATATCAAACCCCATACTGCTTTTGATTCGATTTTGTATTTTGTTAATCGATGTTACTAATTAACCGATCCAGTACTACTAATCCATGGGAATTGGCACCATGCAGTAGTAGTCACTCAAGAAACACCTAGTGATCTTGAGGAGGTCCAAAGTGGTGGGTGACGACCTACGGGGGTGCAACCTGCGGTCAAACCTACGAAAAGATTCTTCTATTCGATATTCGTACTTTTTCTTGAATCTATCGTGATGAAGTTTTTTTCATGTTGTGCAGTGTGAAAATATTCAAGAATCGAGTGTAGCAGAGCTAATATCAGCCATGGCAGGTGGATGGGAACCACAATTCATAGTAGAAACGTGGTATCCTGGACCTGGTGGTGGAATTTCAACAAGTGTTGGTTTATCAATCGCCAGTCGCCACACAAGTGCGCGACACGTCTGTATTGTACCAAATGAACAGACGAGAATAGAGTATACTGAAGCCATACAAAAGGTATTAGGGGTTTCAGCATCAACGCCATTTCCAGAGATTATTGTTGGAGAAGCAGAGCAAGTAATGAATGGATTAATAGGTGTAGATTTCATGGTGGTTGATTGTAGGGGCAAAGACTTCTCAAAGATACTTAGGTTTGCTAAGTTGAGCCAAAGAGGTGCAGTTTTAATCTGTAAGAATGTTAATTCAAGAAGTAATGTTGGGGTATTTAGATGGAGAAATGTTCTTAACTGCGATTCGCGTGTGGTGCGGACAGCCTATCTGCCTGTAGGAAAGGGAGTTGATATTGCACATGTAGCAGCAAATAATAATTCTACGAATTCCTCCATAAAAGCAAGTCCTAGTCGTTGGGTCAGATATATCGATCATCAATCCGGCGAAGAATACATCCTACGAACATAATTCTTTTGGGGCTTTTCTTGTGGTTTGTTTGTTGCTTTTTTTTTCTTTTTTGGTTCTTGCACCATTGTATATTATGAAAAAGAAGAAGAAAGAAGTTATTTGATGTTCATGGGTTTGCCACAGCCGTAGCAAGGCCTTCCTTGTTTGATACATGCTCTCCCTTTATGTAAATTTTGCTACCGATTGGCTGGATTGTTGATGAATGCTCTGTCATTAACTGTCTCAAGTAAATAAATAAATCATGTAATTCAATGTCTTTGTAATGTTGGAGATGTCCATCCATAGTTGTTCTGTTTAGATGTGTAAATTGTAATATTGTTTGTCAGGACTAGCAAGGGGAGGACGTTTGCGTGACTATTACCATTTGGTCCTTCTACCCATGGTCATACTCTCTTAGCCTTTGTTTATTGAATCTCAACGCAGTTATTTCCAAGATGGTGGGTGTTGTTTTGTCTTTCCGTTTACTTTCACTTGATAGGACGAAACAACGTCAAAGTTTGGAAAGGATCAAGCATTCTTAGGGGGGAGATATAAGTGAGTCAATTAGGTTCTTGGGTTTTTCTTTTTTTTAGGTTTGAATAGATCAATAGATTCTTAGGGGGGAAAGGCAGATCAATCAGGTTCGTGACTGATTCAGCAAAATTACAGGAACACTTCCAGAACCGACATGTACGTTATACTTCGTACTTATATTACACAATGATTTTTTTAGTTTCTAATTAAGCCGGGCTCTGAAACTTATCAGCCAGTGCAAAACCTTGTTTGTTAGAAATGGTTGCACAGAACACCAACTTGAAAACTTACATTCCGGATGAGTAAATGATGCAAAAGGGCTTGAAATGCATCCACCTGCACACATCGTGTGTGCCTGACTGCCTGTTAATTTAGCTACACTTGCCTATTAAAAAAAGGTAGAATGTTTTATCTGCCAATTCCGTTTCAGAGTATAAATCTAGGAAACAGGAGGAATTGTGATGCTGGTATCAAGCTTTCATTTTATGCAATTTGGAGATACAGTATTCAAGAATACGAGCGTCATATCATGTCATGTCATGCAGCATAGAATAGAGTTTCCCATTACAAGCTGTAAATTTCATTTTAGTTGTACACAGAAGATAACACTATTTATTTGAAATCTCTCTTCGCATTTGGTATGACTAATGAATGGCGTGGGAACATTGTAGACATAACTAGTAGCTGAAGCCTGGATGAACAGCATGTCCCTCTCAAACACTTGGTATCATTTTCTTTTAACAGTTGACCAGTTAATATGCCTATATACATGGGTCAGCTGGATTCTTAGACAATATATGTTTTGACAAACTAGAATAACCTGGCACGACACTATCTATAGGCGGTGTATCCAACTGCAACTAAATGTGATGATTTGCTCATTGCGCCTCTGAAAACAGCCTAAAATTTGAAAAATAATACATTGGTTGAGTAATCAGAACTATCTGACTAAACGTATGCAGCCACTGATTCGGAGAACTCAACCGACGCCAAAGGCAAAGGGCATGAATTACATTATTGAAGTGAAGGTTTCCCTCCCGTTTATGAACTTTTAAATGCAGAAAAGAAAAGAAGAAAAAAAAAATAGTTTCCTAACAAGACCAACCCCAGCATGATACAAGATACAGGCTTGATTTTAAGCTCATTGGGACCAATAGCACGTTTAGCAGAGAAGTATGTCACCATGATCCCTGCAAATACAAATCTAATCTCATCGGGTCTCAAACTCGAAAAACCGCATCACCTTGGCACGTCAATGCGTATGGAAGCAGTGATCAACAAACATGCCGCCTATCACGGTCGTAGAAAAATATCCCAATTTAACAACATATCAAAATCATGTTTTATTCCAAGAATTTTAAACTAAAATTGTATGTTAAAATTTGATTTGCAAATATTGTCTAGAGTCTAGGTACCTAAGAGCAACTGCAGCGGACGACTATACCAAAAAGTAAAGATTAAATTTACTCTTTGGTCGCCCAAAATCAACCGCAACGGACGAGTATATATAGGAATGAGGCGAGTAAAACCATTGTTCCAGAGAAAATTTTCTCCAAATCTTATATGTACTCGCACGCTCTTCTAATTGGGCGTTAACAAAAGACGTTTCCTTATGAAAGCGTTTTGAAACACGGACGCAGTGGCTGAAAAGCGTTTGATGAGACGCTCACAAAAGAATGCGTATGAAGTAACGCTTCACTAGGAGAACGCTGGCAGAAGAAACGCAAGCCAAATGAGCGTCTGGTTAAAACGTTCTACTGAAATAAAGTCCTTATATCATACGTTCTATTAAAACGACGTCGGATAACAGGCGCTCTCTTAGGAGAGCGTCGGAGCACCAGAAGCTCTCTTAGGAGAGCACTAGAAGCTCTCTTAGGAGAGCGCCGGAGCACCAGTCTTATTAACGCTTACACTGGTGGACGTGCTTCATTACGCTTCTTTAGGTGAACGTGAAACTCAGCTCACGCTTTTGTTGGTGGACGTTTCAATACTAAGCGCTATTATAAAGGGGCTTCTGGCATTCAGGCGTCTTTTAGGCACAAGTATATCACTAAACGTCCATTAGTGTGGACGTTAAACATATGTTTGATTAAGGAAGCGTACGAGAATGCAAACGCTCATTTATAAGTGCATCTGGTTCCAGAATATGAAACGCTCACCCAAATGTGCGTCCAACAACATACGTCCCACTAGAGAAACGTCCGTGTCACCTAACGTTCTTTTACAATAGCGTTTTATAACAGACGTCTAATTAAAACGACGTGCGATCATATTTACTCACAAAACCGTTGTGTAAAAAATAAAAAACGAACAAATATTTTTACTTTTTGGTATTTGGTATACTCGTACCGTTGCAGTTGCCCTAAGATCTCATTTCATACTGCTATAAAGTTACGTCGTAAAAATTAAACTTGTTTTATTTTTAACCGGCGGAACTAACCAAAAGGATACATGTATAATTTTTAGCACTTGGGAGGAAAACAAAGAAAAAACGTAGATGGAGAATATGTGGAATGCACTTGTGCTTACCCAAAAAAAGTGTCATTGATCCATGCTGTACATGCTTTTTAATGATTACCCCTCCTCATGCATGTGCTAATTGTATCATAACGTAGACACTACACTACAGCGAGTCTACACCACACCACACCCACACCCACACTTTCAAAATTCAAACCCTACTACTCTCCATTTTGTTTACTGCTAATTTGTCTCCATTGCCTGGAAGTGGATGGAGAGTATGTACAATCAAATCCTTTTGTTGGGATGGTGATGAACAATGGTTTTCTAAAATTTCAAACTAAGTAATGGATTTTAACACGGTTTTACCACTCAATAGTAATAAAAAGTCATTATTGTTACTGTTTCTAATCTTCCAAGGGTTCAAAACTCATCAGCATCCAAGTGGGTTATTCGACAATTTTGTCTAATAATTGGGAGATCCAAGCAAAAAAAACAACTAAGGCCCCTATGCATTCCAGTTTGATCTTTTCGGTGATTTCATTAATTGAGTGTTGAATTTGCAACAATCATAGCGAGAGCAAGTGGAGAAACAGACCAAGTGTTTGAGTTCCCTATAACTAGTTAGCTGCAGCAGGAAAAGATGACGATAAAATTAGACAGATAGTAAGTGATCACTCTACTAGTGGAAAGTGGAAATACAGGAAATTTAAGAAGTTGACAGCAGCAGATAAAGAGTTCTTGTTTTGTTTTTCTGCTTCTCTTTCCACACTTGTATCCAGTTTGTCATGTGCAAAATTCAAACCTAACTTTTGGACATACAAGTTGCATGTAGAGTTGTAGTAGTAGTACTTAGTAATCGGTAGTATTAGACCATACACATACAGTAGGGGATAAGAATGCCACCTATATTCCTATATGGTTTCTCTCCAACCATCTAAATCTAATCTCCTACTCTATATAGTACATATAATTTTCAGTTTGTTTTAGGACTGCAAATTTTCAGTTCCATTAATCAGTTTAATAACTGTGTATTAACCAACCATTCGAGGCCGAAATTGGACATTCCAGATCCTTTCATCTTATATGAGATGGTAAAATCATGGGACGGTAATGATCCAGTTTGAACTCGAAATACGTCGACATCCTAATTTACCGACTGGAAAATATAAGAAAATAACTGTAATGATTCTTTTTTGAAAGGCTCATTTTGGCAAAGCTATATTTTTTGCTTAATGATACACTCATTTTACACCTCTACATTATCCCTAACTCAATAAGAAAAGGAAATGCTAGGGAGCCGGAGCCACCTTATAGTCGGGTGGATTTCCATCTCCTTCCTTCGAGAAGGATGGACGTCGAGTTCCACTCTCACCCTTCAAGTGATAGAACTAGGAATTTATCAAGGGATGAGTTTAACTAAATTTTTTATTGGACTTAAATTTAGATATTATGTATAAATTTTTATAAAAAATAGAATAAACTTTTTAAAAACAGTTTTTGTGGATTTTTAAAAAGGGCTTAAGCCTGGATTAATCAGGCTCTGGTTCCGCTACTGCACCCTTTCCTAACGAGAAGCCTGATTAATTGATTCATGATTTGAACTCATTGTGAGTGACCCATCATGCGGCAACATCTCATCTTTCAATACATTCTCTTTCATCCTTCAATACATTCTCTCTCACATACAAGATGTTGCCACATCACTGGCATAATGGGTTCAAATCATAAGTCAATTAATCAATTTGATCCTTACAAGGGAAATTCCATCGCAGGAACTTGCAATACAGTAATATATTATAAATGATGTGCAGAACGTTTATAATATATATATAATCAGGGGATAGATGTGCAAACCATTCTACATGGCAGGGAGGAATAATGGGTTCTGCAAATGATGCATATTATTAAATGATCATGGATCGGTATTATTTGAGTTGCACGACCTATCTTACAAGCTGTCTGTTTAAATTCGCTGGCGAAAAGCCTCTTAACGCGTACAGTACATCGTACTCATCAGTAGTATTTTACATTACATTACCTTGTGGTCCATGAATGAAGAACAAAAAGATTGATTATTGTCATTTAGTCCTTAGCGTCCCAACCTTGCAGTAGTTTTCATCGATTATTCACAACACCCTATTGATGAGGATGACGAAGACAACAACAACGATAGTATTATCAGAGATGAGGCATGGCTTTCATTAACATCTGTACGCGCACGGCCGTGTAAAGCGACATTTAGCTTTAGATGATGGCTCAGTACCTCCCATAACATTGTGGATTGATTGGTGCCACCGGCTAGCTAGTACTTGTGTCTTATATGCAGCAACAACAACAACACAAACTACTGCCTCAAATACAAAAAGGGGCGAGGGTAACAGAAATGGCTCTAGCTGGTCAGGAACTTAAAGACAGTACCCCACTTTTTTATTACCTCTCTCACTGTTACTTTTGGAATAATATCTATCCCATTGCCATACCTTGCTTATGACTTCAACATAACGTGTGAATAAATTTAAAATCTATTCTTAATGGATTTTAAATTTAAAATTTAATGGAAAAAATAAATTATCAAGAGTTTTTGTAGTTTTAATAGGATATTAGTCTTCAGTTTCTCTTGAATAGGATTTATTAGTCTTTAGTTTTTCTTTTGTTTAGTTCCTACATAAAGGTATCGTTGTTTTGTTTGAAAGTATAACTCAGAGAGAGTAATATAGAAGAGTTAAATACTCTTGAGAATTCCATTTGAGTTATCATATTGGTCTATGGCAAATGTAACAGGTCAAATGTCGCTACCACGACTAACGAAGGGGAATTATGAGAATTGGAGCATTCAAATGAAAGCTCTTCTCAGATCTCAAGATTTGTGGGAGATAGTCAAAGAAGGTTTTGAAGAACCAACAAATACCACGGGATATACGGCGGCTCAAAACAAGGCGTTGAAAGAGACACGATCGAAGGATAACGCGGCACTATACAATGTTGTTCCGAGCCGTTGATGAGTCAGGCTTTGAGAAGATTGCCGGTGCAACTACTTCAAAAGGAGCGTGGGACATTTTAGAAAAAGTGTTAAAAGGAGCCTACCGAGTTAAGCAAGTGTGTATCCAAACTCTTCGTGGCGAGTTTGAGAGCATGAAGATGAAGGAGTCAGAAGTTGTATCTGACTATATCACGCGTGTACAAGCCGTGGTAAACCAACTTATTCGTAATGGTGAAGCGATAACCGATGCACGAGTTGTTGATAAGATTTTGAGATCTTTAACCGACAATTTTGAGAATGTTGTGTACGCGATAGAAGAGTCAAAGGACCTTACGACGCTTACAGTCGACGAGCTTGTCGGTTCTCTCGAGGCACACGAACAACGTAAGAAGAAAAAGAAGGAGGAGACACTAGAGCAAGCACTTCAAACCAAGGCGACAATTAAAGACGGAAAAGTATTCTATTCTCAAAATTTCCGAGGTAGAGGGCGTGGCCGTGGAAGCCGTGGAAATGGTCGCAGCAGTCGAGAAGGTACTATAAGGAGAAGGAACAGTCGAGTTAACCAAACTGGCGTGGAAGAGAACGCGGTCGAGGAAGAGGCTGCCGATCAAACTATTCCAACATCGAGTGCTACAAGTGTCACAATTATGATCACTACGCGAAGGATTTCCACTTCGACAAATGTTATAATTGTGGTAAAGTGGGGCATTTTGCAAAAGATTGTCGAGCCAATAAAAAGGTGGAAGAAACAACTAACCTGGCCTTGGAAGATGAAGAGAATGAAGGTTTTCTATTGATGGCTCAAAATGAAGACAACATCAACAATGAAACTCTGTGGTATCTCGACTCGGGGGAAAGCAACCATATGTGCGGTCACGAATACTTATTCAAAAAGATGCAAAAGATTGAAGATGGTCATGTGTCGTTTGGAGATGCATCAAAGGTGCAGGTCAAAGGCCAAGGTACGGTCTGTTACTTACAAAAGAATGGCTTGATAGGGTGGATCCAAGATGTTTATTACGTACCAGATCTCAAGACCAACATTTTGAGTTTGGGGCAACTCACGGAGAAAGGTTACTCGATATTCTTAGAAGACCGGGTACTACACTTGAAGGATAAGCAAGGGCGTCTGGTTGCTCGAGTCGAGATGGGAAGAATCGGATGTACAAACTGAATTTTAGAAGGTGCGAGAAAAATATTCATGAGTCAACATAGAAGACAAGGCGTCATTGTGGCATCTTCGTTTTGGCCACGTACATCATGGGGGACTAAAAAAGTTAGCAAAGAAGAACATGGTGCACGGGCTGCCGGACATGGACTATGAGGGCAAATTTTGTGAAGAATGTGTGTTTGGCAAGCAAGCGAGAACCTCGTTTCAAAAGAAGGCAGATTATTGAACTAAACATATTCTCGAATTGATTCATACCGACATATGTGGACCAAACACCCCCGAATCTTTCAGCGGTAAAAGGTACTTCATTTCCTTTATCGATGATTTCTCACGAAAAACTTGGGTTTATTTTTTGAAAGAAAAATCCGAGGCATTCGAGGTGTTCAAAAAGTTCAAAGTGATGGTGGAGAAGGCAACTGGTAAACATATCAAAGCCATACGATCTGATAGAGGTGGCGAGTATACTTCGACGGCTTTCATGGAGTATTGCAAGGAGCAAGGCATGAGGAAATTTCTAACCGCACCATACTCTCCTCAACAAAACGGTGTGGCCTAGAGGAAGAATCGGACTATTCTCGACATGGTTCGATCAATGCTCAAAAGAAAGAAGATGCCAAAGGAATTCTGGGCAGAAGCTGTACAGTGTGATATCTATGTACAGAATCGATGTCCACATGTGAAGTTAGATGATCAAACACCACAAGAGTCATGGAGCGGACAAAAGCCGACAGTTTCTCATCTCAAATTTTCTGTAGTATGGCTTATGCACACGTACCGGATCAACGAAGAACGAAACTTGAAGACAAAATCAAAAGGTACATTTCTATTGGGTATGATGATAAGACAAAAGGTTACAAGCTACTCGACCCGATAAGCAAGAAGGTGATGGTAAGTCGTGATATGCGAGTAAACGAAGCAAGTGAATGGGACTGGAACAATTCGACATAAGTTAACATCAAAGTTGGAGAATCATCCGTCGTTGCATCAACAAGCAAACAACAAGACTCTGAAACTACCGATGATGAAGATAAACCACGAAGTTTGCAAGATTTTTATGTTTCAACAAATGAGGTACACCTTGTATGTCTTTTGGAAGATGCTGAAATATCATCTTTGAAGAGGCGGTGCGAGACAAGAAGTGGCAAACTGCTATGAACGAGGAAATTAAGGCGATTGACCGCAACAACACATGGGAGCTAGAAGAATTGCCGAAAGGAAGTCAACCTATTGGTGTGAAGTGGGTGTTCAAGAATAAGATGAATGCTCAAGGCGAGATAGAACGGTACAAGGCGCGACTTATTGCCAAAAGATACAAGCAAAAGGCAGGAATCGACTATGACGAAGTATTTGCTTCTGTTGCAAGAATGGAGACAATCCGATTACTCATTTCACAAGTTGCTCAATTTAAATGGCCGATATTTTAAATGGATGTCAAATCGGCATTCTTGAATGGTGTGCTCGAAGAAGATGTCTACATCGAACAACCACCCGGGTACATAAAAGTCGGAGAAGAGAATAAGGTGCTAAAATTGAAGAAAGAGCTTTACGGGTTGAAGCAAGCACTGCGGGCATGGAATACACGTATCGATTCATATTTCAAGGAGAAAGGGTTCAACCAATGTCCCTATGAGCATGCTCTTTACGTAAAGGAAAATGGAGGTAACGTGTTATTTGTTGCTCTTTATGTTGATGATCTTATTTTTATGTGCAACAATGATGAGATGATAGAAGAGTTTAAAGGCACAATGACATGGGAATTTGAGATGACAGATTTGGGCTATTTGAAGTTTTTTCTTGGCTTGGAGGTTAGACAAGTAGATACAGGTATTTTTGTATCACAAGAGACTTATGCAAAATATATTTTGAAGAAGTACAAGATGGCAAATTGCAATCCTGTTTCAACTCCAATGAAACCAGGTGCAAAACTCTCAAAGTTCGATGCAGGAGAACGTGTCGATGCTAGTAAATATCGGAGTTTGATAGGAAGTCTTCGCTATCTCACATGCACAAGACCAGATCTTTCATTAAGTGTCGGCATGTAAGTCGGTTCATGGAGGAGCCGGTTTATTCACATTGGAAGGCGTTGAAGCGAATCCTACGGTACATCTAAGGAACAGTGTCACTCGGGTTGTTCTACTCAAAAGAAGAAGATTACAAGTTGGTTGGTTACTCCGACATCGATTGGTGCGGAGATATAGATGATCGGAAAAGTACCGCGGGATATGTGTTCTTTATGGGAGATACTGCATTTACTTGGCTTTCAAAGAAGCAACTGATCATGACACTCTCGACTTGTGAAGCTGAATATGTTGCACCATCTTGGTATGTATGTCATGATATATGGCTTAGAAAAATTTTGAGCAAGATGGAGCTAAAGCAACAAGGTGCAACCGTGTTTCAAGTTGACAATAAATCAGCAATTGAGTTAGCAAAGAACCCAGTGAACCATGAAAGAAGCAAACACATCGATGTTCGTTTTCACTTTATCAGAGATCATGTTAAGGAAGGAAGTGTGGAATTGGTGCATGTGGCAAGTCAGGATCAAGTTGCGGATATCTTCACAAAACCGCTACCGAAAGTATTTTCGATAAATTCAAGAAGATGATCGTCATGACGGATGGTAGAAGCATTTAAGTTTACGGAGGAGTTTTGTTGAATAAACTTAAAATCTATTATTAATGGATCTTAAATTTAGAAGTTAATGGAGAAAATAAATTATCAAGAGTTTTTATAACTTTAATAGGATTTATTAGTCTTCAGTTTCTCTTGAATAGGATTTATTAGTCCCTAATTTTTCTTTTGTTTAGTGCCTATATATAAAGACATCGCTGTTTTATTTAAAAGTATAACTCAAAAAAAATAATACAGAAAAAAATTAAATATTCTTGAGTATTCCATTTGAGTTATCCCTCACCGTAGTTTCTGCTCTTAGAAACGGTTCAAAGCCATGTACATGATCACTTTGGAAGTAGATTCACGTGTGATGTAGTGCAGAGAAGATATGTCGAGATAAATTTGTGTTCAAAATTAGACATTTAATTGCTAACGGCATAAGTAGCTGGTACGTACTACTACATCTGCAAAACCACGATCCACCATTATGAATCAATCCAATACCAATATCAATACATCCATTAAATTCCCTCTCATTCATGCAAAGAACAGCAAACTCAACTAATGAAAAAACCCCAGAATAAATCAAACGTGTGTGTGCGTGGGTGGTGGGATGAGCTAGTACTTACTTAATGGTGCCTCATGTTAAAACACATTATTTGTAGATCCCTTTGGTTTTTTCACAAGGTGAATTTGAGAAACAAATCTTTCCTATATTACTATCGCATCTTCAATCCCCATATAACGGATTTTGTTTTGGATTCGTGCATGTGGAATCAGCTAGCATTTCCTATGCTTTTAACGTTTCGAGAAAAAGTGGACCCTTTGACACTAAGGAATTGCCATCGGCTGGACTTACGTGTTAAAATGAATAATCCAGATTATCCATCGTATAAAAGTTAATATAAAAGTAAATTAGAAACTTTTAAAAAATAAATAAAGAAGAAAATCTTTTTATTATTAGAAATCCAAGGTTATAATAATTTGAAGTTAGAAAATAAAAGAATACGAAGAAACGTATTGTAGAACTGCATTGTCAAGAAATTTGGTAAGAGAAAAGGAAAAGCTATTGAAATTGAACAAATATAAATATGAATAAAAACCGAATAAATTGGAGGAGTAATGTTTTTTTTGTAATTATATTTCAACCATGTTATTTATTTATTTTTATTAGAAAGATGTGTTCCCAAAAAGGGAGTTATGTGCTTAAATCTTTTAAAACCTGGGATGGAGATTTTATCTCAGGATAATACAAAGATGAAGATTCAGGTGAAGATTTTGTAGCTAGAGACTATAAAGATGAAGGTTCTCTTGTCGGAAAACATCGCTAGTAATCTAAAATCCTAATAAAATAACCAAAAACGATGATTGAAGCCAAATAAACCTCAATACAAAAAAGGTAAAACTACCGTAATAATGTAGACATCTTACTGCATCGTAAGCAGAAAACATAATAAAACTAACCTAAAACAAATGCCAAAGTATAAAAGCTATAAAAGCAAAAAAAACCTGCCCATATCCATCTCTAAACAGATCAGACCTGAGTAATAATGATTTGCCGGCGTTAGGTTTTTGATTTTTCCCAATAGAAAAAGTGAGGGAGGAAAGAAATATTTGGGTTATAGCGAATTAGAAACTCGGTATATCTTCTATTTTTTCATATGATAAATACATTTTATTTTTTGAGAGGTCAACAAATTCTACCTTAATACATAAATTATTGATTTCAAACCAATGTAGTTAATCTCGGATCTCGGTCTCGTCGCAGCCAGGACCTTGACACCTTGACAACGATATCTCGGGGAGATTATCGGCAAATCTCGGACTAACTATTAAATCTTTTATCCAAATTTTATATACCTGTAAATATTAGAGTTATTGCAAATATAATACATAAACAGAAAATTTAAGAAATAAAAATAGATAATCAGCTAAAAACAACAACCATACTTTAAGTTCAAAGTTCAAAGTTCAAAGTTCAAACTTCAAATTTCAAAAATAAACACAGCTTTCAAAGTTCTAAAAATCCAGATTAAACAACAAGCATATTACAACTCTAGTTCTATTCAGAATCAATATCAAGAGAATCATTATAGATGTCATCAACACCAAGTAGCCCTTCGTCAGTATCACACATCAACTGATCAGTATCATATCCATCATACTCGGAGTTTGTTGGGTATATTGACTTGCTTCGAGAATTGATTGTACTTGTCCTACAAATTGATCTACTTGCATTACCACCGGTGTCTGGAAACTCATCAAATGAGGTGACATTATCACCTTCTGCAATCAAGTCATCTAGATTTTGTGCATCCAACCATTCATCACTTTCGTCATGCTCATCCAAGAAGATAGGATCACGAGATTTATCATCATCGTTATATTCTTGAATTGCTTTATAACGACGCTGCATTTTCTTGTTATATTGAATGAAAAGACTATCATTCAATTTCTGTTGTGTTAAACAATTTTTTTTCTTTGAATGCAACTGCAATATGCAAGATAACTAGGTAAGTAAATCAGTCTAGGTGGAATATTGTAACCTATAATGTCTAGATGAAACAGTCAAGTACAGGCATACAGTGAAGTAGTAAACACTTAGAATGTCTAGATGAGTAAACACTTACATGTTGGAATGTGCTCCAGTTTCGCTCACACGGAGAAGAACTACAAGTTAGACTCAAGACCCTGATTGTAAATTTCTGTAAGTGTTAGACATCGATTCCTCCATATGTGATCCACAAATCATCTACCATAAGTCCAAACAAAAAATTTAGTCAATGTAAAGATTTCTCGTACTAATGTAATCTAACTTTAAACTTACAAAAAATGAAAAACTTATGGGGTTTTCTTTATATCTAGCTCTTATACAACTTGGACTTCCCAAAACCCCAGCTGCATCACTATAAAGTCTCAATTCAGTTCTAGCTTGATCAAGTTCCTCGTCATCATCAATAAGCTTCTCCATTTCATCATAAAGTCCCTTCTTGATTATCGCATACTTCCGGTCACTGTCCATCTCTTGGGGTGGGATCTTATAGAATATGGAAGGATTCAGATAATAAGTCGCGTAATGTAGAGGGTGATTGAACCTGCATACAGGAAATAGATTAGTAATGGTAATAGCATTAGCAACTTTGCTAGAGAATTCACTATGTTCATGAGTGAATACCAAAGACAGTGTTAAGAATTCACAAACAATTATCCTCAATCACATGATAATAGCATTAGTTTATACAAACAACACGGTTTCAATGCAATTGTAATATGCAACAAACTAAAGCAGAAAACATGAAGTGAGTTAGTGTTAGGTTCTACAAACTCCGACAAGTACATGCAGTACAGTGGATGATGGAGCTGAAAATGATGAGGTTTCTCCTGTGGGTGTCATCCAAATAGCTGTTGGATAGTGACATGAAAATAAGGCATCATTTCAAGCATAATAATTGGTGGAGATAAAGCACTTAAAAATCTAATTATAAGAATTCAAGTGACATGGAAAATGAATCATTTCCTGGTGTTCAGGTAAACGTCTTCACGTAATTAGAACGACCCAAAGGAATCTAAACCTAGTTGTCAGTGACTACCAACTGAAAACATTACATGAATGGCTCAATAAAGCCCCTTCATTCAAAATCATCAGCATAAAACCTTGCACTACACTATGCACATCAAACGATCCATTGATCAGTAACACAGCACAGTGCTTCCAACAATTATGGTGGATCTCTACATCGAACAACAGATATATCATCCAAAAAATTCAACCCACTCTATTTATTAGCTACCTGTGAATGATAAACCTACTCGTGTATCAAGAAGAAAAAAATTCATAACCATGGCAAAGATCAATTATAAACTTGCAAACTGCCCTAGACTGAGTACAATTAAATTGGGCATGTTGAGAAATGAAATCACAATTAAAATTCTTTAATCATGCAGCAGAAGAATAAAATGATAGAGGTTTTTACCTTGAGTGATTCAGGATTAGAGAAGAGAGAAGATTAGGTTAGAGAAGAGGAAGAAAACCCAAGTCGCGGAGAGTTACAGACAAGAGAGAAGATAGAAGATTGGATTTTGTTCGCAGGGTTCAAATTAGGTTTCTGTTTGCAGAGATCGGATTAGGACCGTTAGATTTCTATCATTCTACTATATGGACCATTGGATCGTTTAGAAGATTAGGGACCGTTAGATTAAAATAGTAAATACCAATTTTACTCTAAATGCGAACGATTCGTCACGGACGAGATACGGGCGGTTCGACCGATATTCGCGTTGAATTCGTGGTGAGCACAATCTCGGATATCATCAAGGTATTCGTCCGATACCTTGAAAAGCGCCGATATCTCGGCCGTAACGGCCGAGATTGACTATATTGTTTCAAACTCAAACTCCCGCAAACCGAGTTAACTCAATTATGTTATTAAAAATCCTAATAACATGGTAAATAGCTCACATATAACTCAGAGGTTAATCAAGTGTACCATCAGATTTGAGTATGTGGAGGCATATGCCCTTGAATATAATCATCGAGTATTTGTATGATTGTATACACGATCCGAAATTAAAACTCGCGTATATTCTAATTTACAGAACAGATTTGTTGATATTTTGTTACCACACTTACCTTTCAAGAAACAAAATATGTCAAAACTCACATCTAACTAGTGTAATCAATACACATATATACATGATACGGTTAGTTGAAGATTAGATTAATTAATTAATACTTTAGCTAAAACACTTTACTCCCCCCTCACATGGATGGATGCTAATAACTCTACTTTAAAGAAGCAACTAAACTTAAAAAAAACGACTAATTAATTAAGCTAAATCACTACTTTAATAGAATAGAAAAGAGTACAGATCATAAACCCACTTAACAATACTGAAAATTAGAATTAGCGGGGGCCCCACCATGTGGTACTGATTCCTCCTCTGGTCCCACAACCACTATCCCCCTTCCCCTCTCCTCGAACCTATCTATGGCTTATATGCCCCACCCCACTAGCCCTATCTGATTCAGAACCCTCAGATTGGAAAAAGCAAAACAATCTTTGAGGCCAAGTTTTATGCACCTCTTAAAACATCAATTTTAAAAGTTGAGCACCCATTATGGACCTTTCAAAACACCAAATCCACTCTTTAAATGCTTAATTTTAAGAGGATATATACAGCGTGTTAAAATCTTGATCAAGCGATATAGAATTGCTTGGTTATCAAAGAGTAAGTCGTACGATCAAGTGTTTATCTCCAGGGACGATCACTTGATCGCTCATTATTTATTTTAAATATTTTATATTTTTTTCTTCTACTTTTTAGTTATTCTAATATACTTTTATTGTATAAGAGACCCGACTAAATATATTATAATATCTAAATAATCCACTAAATATATATAAACATATTTTTTTATTATTAAGGATTCCACAAAATATAATTATATATTTACTTTATTCAAATTTAATAGGTTTACCATAGTGGAAAAGTACGTTTGTCCGTCCACATAGCTGGATAAACTAACCCATTTGAAGGGTACATAGAATCTGGCCTTATGGATCCAAAAAGACAACTCAGATCATCAATCTAATGGTTGGTATATCACCAATCACTCACTCAATCGTGGTCTCTACTACTATAAAATATTTGTTCTATAGCCCGAATGATTGAATTCCCAAACATTTGACGAATTTGATAATTCTAATCCCCTTTATTCAAGTACCTGAGATTATATGCATCGTCATGGGTACTAGGGCTGTACAGACCTGTTCACACCCGCTATTTTAACCCGTACTTGTTAATATCGGACCGCACCGACCCATGTCCGCAAATTCACGGGTCAGTTACGGGTATCTATTGTTATTATCCGTCATAGTTTGGTCGGGTTACGGGTAGAAGCTAAAATTATCCGATCCTACCCGCCTACTCGCCTAAACTTTAATCTAAAATTAATTATATACCTTTCATCCCCATCAAAATCCTCTTTCCCTGAATAGCTCCCACAATTCAGCATAACAAATGTTGGAAAAACTCAGAAAGAAACAAAGATAAAGATACAATAAAAAGAGAAGATGTCTTTTTTGGTGATGAGATTGAGGAGATACTTTCAGTTACCATTTATAACTACTATTTTATTCTTAACCTCAACTCTCAACTCAGTTTCATCCATTACTACTACTTCAAATACTACATCTTCTTTATGTCCAAATTATATGAGTTATGTTACTAAAATTTCATGGAATGATTCAGGATGTAAAAATACAGCAACAGATGAAAACAACAATAAGCTTACTGTCAAACTAAGTATCTTTGGTGTATGTATCTCCACCCACCTTGAAAAAACTGGTTATTTTTATTTACCAACTCTTTCGGCTTCAACTTCTTGTGTTAATGAATTTCAATCCAATCTTAATTCTTTTTCTTTACCATTAATTTTTTTTGAAAATCCTGATCAATTTATAACCAGTCCACAAGTATATGCTGGAATTGAAAACACAACATATTGGATTAATACACTTGGAACTTCAACTCTGCTTGATTTTTCTTGTAATCCAGATCTTTCTATTCTTACATCTTCTGATTCTTGGGTTCCAGTTTAATCAAAATTAATGACAATTGATAGAAATATTAGTCATGTTATGAATTGTTTTTATTCTGTTGTTGTTTTTTTAAATCCGCATTAAGCTGTTTGTTTAATTCCAAGTTTTGATAAATTTTTAGATTGTAAAAACATACGATTGGATCTGTACCCGCCCGACCCGACCTAGTCAAATAATGAGTCGGGTGAGAACCGACCCGTTGTTAGGACGGGTCAGTTATGGTTAGGCTTTTCTCATACCCGACTTCAACGGATAGGATGGCAAAATAGGCCAAACTTAACCCATCCGACCCGTTGTTCACCCCTAATGGGTACACACAAAAACTAAACTCCATTGCTAACAAATCAGTCTAAGAGATTATGTGTTTAAACAGGTTTTTGGCGCTTTTAGGATTTTATCGGTTGGTTTCAGGTAACACAAGAGCGGAGAAAAATAGATTAACAAAAAAAAAATGTATACAATAAGTACATTGGGATTAAAATTTTCAATCAAAAAATTTAACAAAAAAAAAAAAGGAAAAGAAAAAACTAAAGAGGAGGGTTGCCAAGAACAATATCTGGCATGACATCAAATGATTCGGAGCCAGCTAGACTAATCGTCGGGTGTTCGTGGTAGACCTGATTGTCGTTGTTGTTATTGGTGGTGGTGGTTGCGGCGGCTGAGGAGGAGGTGGAGGTGGTGGAACCTAGTCCAGATAAAAGCTCCGCTAAAGCAGCCATAGCTTTAACTTGCATTTCCATAGCAGCAATATAATCAGTAGCTTCTTCGAGTAAATCCGGGAACGATACTTTTCTACAACCTGGTACTAACCGTCCAAGAACCCGAACTTTTTTCTGTAAGACCGGCACTTTAGTATTAACCTTCACCGGTACTTTAATCACCGGTTTCTTCTTTGAATTCTCATTAACATTTATTAATCTAGGTTTATTAATCTTCTTTAATTTCAATTTAATCCGGCTTGTAAGTATAGCTCGGCTCCATCTTGTTTTTCCTTTTGCTTCAAATGCTAAAGCTCGATCAGCCGCTTCACGCACAGCTCGGATTCCCCGTGGCAGAGACGACGAAGATGATGATGATGATGAAGAAGAAGTGTTACGAACACGATGAAGAGCTTCGAGAAGTTTAGTTGAGTAGATCCGTTGTTTTGATTCTGATTTCCATTTGTTTGTTTGGATTAATTGTTTCTGATTATATAGAGAAGAGGACGATGATGATGAATTAAGGTTTTTCCTTTTTCGTTTCTTTCTTGATGATTCTGGTGATGATGAATTTGTTGTTGAATCTAAATTCATAATCACCGATGAAGATGTCATTTCAGAAACTTTTTTGAATCTTCCTGTAAAATCAAGAATGAATAAAAAACTATGAATCAAAAATTGGGAATCGAAATCGAGATTGTGATTTCGATATGAATAGGAACGGAATAGGAAGAAAAAAGATTGAGTTTTTACCTGGTATGGAGGAGAATGAGAGAGTGACTACTAGATGGAGAGATTTGAGATTGAGGATTCACAGGGATTTTGGGGAGGGGGAGAGAGAGAGATTGGAAGAGAATGGGGAGAGTTCTTTTTTTTTTGAGAGAGAGAGAAGAGAGGGAAGTCGGAGGAGGGTTCGAAGCTTTAAAGCAGGAACACGACACCACGTGTGTGTGAGAGAAGAGTATTTCGTACACACACCGGCCCAGGTTTTGTTTTTCTAATTCATTTTTATTTTCCCCATTATTATCGGTAGTATTAACGTTTTTACTCTCATTTGCTTTTATAAATTGGTTCCGAACTAAAATGAAAAAGTGATATTATCTGTTTTCGAAAAACGAATATGGATCCATTTTAGACCCTCCATCACAATGGGATATGGTAAGAGCTAAAATGGTTTGGGATATTTGGTTTGTCATTTAGGTTTAACACAGGAGTATTTCTAATTATACGAAATGTGAATTTGATTGGAGTTTTAATTACTTTCAAACCTTACTCGTTAATTAGCAGATTGAGCCTAGTTATAATCTAAGCCGGAATTTAAAAGGAACTCGATCTGAGATCGGGTCCGAGTACTATATCCTTTCTCGCAAGGAAATTGAAAAGCGGCTTGGTTTAAAATATTGTCCGAGTACTAATCTTTTCTAAGTAAGAGTTTACAGACACTAGTTTTAAACCAAGTCTAGTTGAATATGGTATACTTTTTTTTTTTTTTTGATCGGTCAAAAAGAAATTCATTGAAAAGAGAGGTACTTAAGAGGGTATCTCAACCCAATGAAAATAAAAGACAATAATAGGGACTAAAAGGAAGAGCAAAAACAAAAAAAAAAACAAAAAACAAAGATCAATGGGGCCGAAATAAAGAGTCCCAAAGAGCTAAAACCATATTTGCGGTTAGACCTAACATTTTTGTATTAGATTCGGCCAAAGAGAAAGCTTGAAGTTTAACGCTTCTAATTATACTTTCCAATCTTTTCCTTTTGTTTGCGAAGACTCTTGCATTACGCTCCTTCCAAATACTCCACCAAATAGCCACCGGGATGTTGTTCCAAATTCGACTAAGACGATCATCTCCCCAATTGAATTTCCAAGAGTTTACGTTTATAGACACATTGGAGTTATAAATCCAGTTACTTCTAGACCCTTCATTAAAGTATTCCCAAATCCTTCGGATCCTCCAACAAATCATAGAAGAGATGCCCGTTAGTCTCATCATTTTCGCCATAAAAATAACAAAGGCTAGAAACCTACATGCCCCTTCTTAGGAGCTTATCTTTTGTCATTACCCTATCATGAGAAAGAAGCCAAAGGAAAAAATTGATTTTGCAAGGATAATTACGGCTCCAAACAACATCTATTATGAAAGTTGGCACCTCTTGATCCTCTCCGTTCTTCATACCATCTTTAATCGTATATTGACCATTGTTATTTCCATCCCAAATTCGACTATCCAAAACACCTTCTTGTAAAGAGAAAGAAGAAAGAATACCAAGAAAAGAATTTCCTTTTTTTGAAACGTTTTGAAATACTTGAAACTTCATTTGAGATGGTTTGAGAATACCTTTGTCTAGCCATAAATTTCCACCTTATATAGTCGTCTACTACATCGAACATACGCGCTACCACAAGCCCCTTGGTCCTTGAGACTTCATAGGCCGAAGGAAACATATCATATAATTTTCCTTCCCCAATCCAAACATCTTCCCGAAATCTATTTTCCTCGCCCGCGCCAACCTTGAATTTGATAAGTTTGTTGAAATCTTCTAGCTCTTTATAAATGTTATACCAAAGACTACCTCCTTTTGAACCTTTAGGTTGGAGAGTTTCCCAACCGGTAGAGGTTTCACCAAATTTTTCAACTATTATCTTCCTCCACAATGCGTCTTTTTCTAAGCCAAAACGCCACCACCACTTTTTTAACAAAGCCGAGTTCACTAATTTCGTACGTCTAATACCAAGCCCTCCTTTTTCTTTCGGTTTTGACACCATAGTCCAACCAATATTGTGAATTCTTTTAGTATTTTGATCATCATCCCATAAAAAATTCCTCACCACTTTATCCATTTCCTTAGTTATGGCACAAGGAGCAAAAAAAAAAGAAAGGTAATAAATTGGTAGACTCCCTAGAATGCTTTTAGCAAGAGTTAACTTACCCGCTTTTGTTATTTCTTTTCCGTTCCAAGATGAAATCCTTTTCGCACAAATATTAAGCGTTTTCTCCCATTTTTGAGACCCTCCTACTTTGCCGCCCAATAGAAGACCAAGGTATATACTAGGAAAGCTTTCATATTTGCATCCCAACATGTTTGCATAATTTTCAATACCCTCTTCCACCGCAACTCCATATAAGCTACTCTTAGAAAAATTAATCTTCAAACTCGATGCTAACTCAAAGCAAAGAAGAAGATAACAGAGGGTAGCAACTTGTTCCTCCTTCGCATCGAGAAAAACAATGGTATCGTCGACAAATTGCAAATGATTGATTTTTGTTCCTCCTACCTTTACCGAAAAACCAGAAATTTGATCATATTCTTGAGCTTTACTCAACATACAACTTAAAACTTCACCCAGAATTGTGAAGAGAAAGGGGGAGAGAGGATCTCCTTGACGAAATCCCTTTTCGCTACCAAAATAGCCATAGGATGATCCATTGACGAGAACCAAAAATTTAGAGAAAGTTAAACAATTTCTAATCCAAGCCCTCCAAACACCACCAAACCCCATTTTAAATAAGACTTCATTGAGAAAGTTCCAATTAACGTTATCAAAAGCCTTTTCAAAATCGAGCTTGCAAACCAAACCCGTTAATTTTTGACGGAGTTTAGAATCCACGCATTCATTTGCTATCAACACTCCATCAAGGATTTGTCTACCTTTAATAAAACTAGATTGGGACGAGGAAATTAGGGAAGAGAGATATACCTTTATTCGATCCGCCAAGCACTTGGAGATGATTTTGTACACACTCCCAATAAGACTAATAGGCCGAAAATCTTTAACTTCCTCTACGTTCACCTTCTTTGGAATGAGAGCGATAAAATTGTTTTTTAAGGACGAGTGGAGAACATTGAGATCATGGAATTCCTTAAAAACCTTCATCAAATCTTCTTTAATAAATTCCCAACAAACAATAAAGAACTTCATAGGATAACCATCCGGACCCGGAGCACGGTCTATTCCCAAGCTTTTAATTGCATTTTTCACTTCCTCTTCACTAAAAGACCTTTCCAACCATAGGCGAGCTTTCTCATCAATCTTCTTAAGACACATATTTTTGATTCTTGGACGAAAGTTAGATGTCTCCTTAAAAGCGAGCTCAAAATGATTTGCAATACCCAACCTAATTTCCTCTTTGTTTCCGGTCCACCGACCATTAATACGAAGATTGATGATGTTGTTTGCGGCTCTATGACCCTTCACAATTCTATGAAAAAAACTTGTGTTGCGATCCCCATCTTTAAAATATCTAATTCTATATTTTTGTCTCAACATTACGCTTTGTCGCCTATGGGCCAACTCGAAATCCATCTAAGCCGTCACAAGCAAGTCTTCTTCATCTACGGTGAGGCCTCTCCCATCATCTAGGTCATCCAACTCTTTCATCTTGGTAAGAGCGGTATCTATGGCCTTATTAATGCACCCAAAGACTTCTTTGTTCCACACCTTCAAATTCTCCTTTAAAGCGTTTAGCTTTTTTGCAAAACATTCGCCGGCCGTACCTACGAAGGAAAAAAACTCTCACCATTCTTTGATTAAGGGAATGGTGGATTTTTTGAATATGGCATATGTGATTTCAAAATACTAAATTTGGCATTGTAAAATAGCATGTACGCAATATTTATAGCTCTGGCTATAATTATTTTGTACAAATTATGCCATACATGCCAAATTTTAGTATCATTGCGGATGGTCTTAGGAGTATCTTATGTCGCCAACATATTACAATAGTCTCTATTAAGTGCTCTGCAAAATCTTGCAAATGCATAATTGTAGTTGTTAGGTGAACACAGTTTGCAAAAGGTCATAAAAATTTGAATTTGCAGTGTTGCAAGTGCAATGCTGTAGAAAATTAATGGTTGTTTTGGATTTGCAATCTTTACAGTGAACTTAGCCTACTTTTACAAAGATTCTACGAAATCTAAATTTTGCGTTTATTGCGCTACAAATATTTGTAGCTATAAAAGTTTGCAGTACAAGATTAGGTTTTATGACATGCCTTCACAAGGTTCACTATGCATGCCATGTTATAATTGTGAAAACACCAGAGTCTTGTGGTTGTGAAAGGGGGGCGCACAAAACAAGTAACCATTGTGTGTTGGGGAAAAAATTCAAAAAAACAAAGAAAAAAGGAAAGTGAGATCTAAAACGTGAAAAATAAATATGAAATTCGAAAAAAAACGTGCAACGGTTTCATGCAAAAAAAATAAAAAATCCAGCACGAAACCATTAGGCCAAGTCCTATGCACCTCTAAAAACATCAACTTTGAGAGGTGAGCACCCATTATGGACCTCTCAAAACATCAAATTCACCTTTCAAATGCTTAACTTTGAGAGGATGTATAACACGTCAAAGTGTTGGTCGAGCGATAGAGAGATGATCACGTGACAAAGAGTAAGTCGCTAGCGACTTAGTCTTTGACGTCGACGACCAACTCTCTGTGACTCTGTCGTTCGATCAAGACTATGTCGTCAACGGCTAACAGTTTCTCGCCTATAAATTCACCATTTTCAAATCTCGTTTTTATACCAAAAAATTTCCTACTTTCTCTACTTTCTACTCTAAATTATTTTATACATTTTTTCTTCAAAATGACCCAAATTGCAAATCTTGATTTCGCAACACAACTAGATTTTTCTGGAGTCATACTTGAAGCCGCTCTTAGTAAGATATGTGATGGTTACAACAAAATAGAGAATGCAATAAAAGGTCTCCAGGTTTTAGATGTTAACCAAGTCGCACCGAAAAGAAAAAGAAAAGTTCAAGCCAAGAGAAATGAGGGTAAAGAAAATTTGAAAGTTAGTAGTATTTCTCACAAAAATAAGGGAAAACCTTCTCAGGAGCGCATTGAATGAAAGACTCGTCAAAAGATAAACCAGAGGCCAAGATTGTCAGAGATTTTTACTGAAGTGTTTAAGTTTTTACTGTCGTAGTTTATATCTTGTAAAAGAGCGTAGTGTACTAGTAATTTTATGTAATTGAGAAGTGTTTAAGTTAATAAGATATGTGATGGTAATTGACATTAGTGTTTAAGTTATTTGAATGAAATTGTTAATTAAACTTGCAATCAAATTAACTCAATTTTTTTTCTAATTTTGACCAAATGTCTTATAATTCACGCATAAAATCAAATTACATATTTTTGATTGTTATAAAACACAAAATAAAAATTACATATTATTTGGTGGTTGATATCCTTGCTGACCAAACCAGTTCACATCTTGGGGGTAGTTTCCTTGTTCTAACATGGCTCATATAGTATGTTGAGTAGCGTCAGGAGGTTGAGTAGTATCATCATCATAACCTGCATAACAAACTGGAGGAGGCTGTGAACCGGTTGCCCCAGCGGCCTGATACTGTGTGAAGGATCCTCCTCCCATGGTTGGAATCAGGGAATAAAGATTCATAAATAATTGATTACCCCCTGGAGTCGTGAAATCCATTACTCCTCCGGACTCAGGTGTCAAATAAGTTTCTGCAACTCTCTCTGGTGTGGCAACACTTCTTTAAATGCTTCTAGCACTGCCTCTTCCACTATGACTTGCTCGACTTCGTGTACTTTGTTGACTTTGATAACTTGCATGACTTGGATTGGATCCTTCTGGAATGTTAAGACTCATTGTGCCCGAGAACTGTTCCAGGAGCTCCATGTAATGCCTCTGCATTTGCTCATGTCGCCAATCATAATCGTTCAACCTTTGCTGCATCTCCAGTACTGAAGATTCTACCCCATAATAGGGATACGACCGGTTCATAGTCTGAGAAGTAATTGTAAAAGTTGCACGCTCCCCTTATAAATTGATACTCGGGACATCCCAGGTAAACTGTAGCATAGATGACGAAGAAGATGAACCTCCCCTTCCACTGGGATAAACAAAGGAAGCTCGCGAACAATCTGGTGGAGGTTGGGATGGAAGAAACGCGGGATCAAGCGGAAATCTACCTAGAGGCAGCACATCCATAACTCCCACGTGTTGTGGCTCCATCTGAATGTTATGCTTGTTAATATTGTTGAACCAACTCATATAACCTGCATCGTCAATATCCTCGACCAAATCATCAACATGAGGCCATGCGTTAGGAGTTTCCATCAAAAAACGACAATCCTCGAAGGAAATCTCCCTACTTGGAAGTGGGTTGATTGCTTTTACTGTTCACCGTACAAGCTTTAGAAGGAGTCTTTCCCCAAAGTACCAAACACCTTTCCCATGTTCAGCACTGTAAAACACCGATCGACGTCAACTCAACTGTAGCATCCTTTGAGAAGGTTGACTGAGGTATTGTGGATGATCCGCATACGGCATATGAATAATGTTTTGCCTAGTTCTGGTTGTTTGTTGAATCCTAAAAGACAGCTCAAATTGTTGACTGTCATCTGGATGATTGGGGTCCTAGTTGGTAGACCGGTATTTGTTTATAATGGGAAAATCAACGGCTTGTTGAATAAGAGCAGATTCACCAACACGGAAGTATGTACACCACCAATACTGTGAAAACATTGGAAAATTTAATTAGTTAGTAAATGTAACATTTATAATTTTATAAGAAAATGAAGATAAACTAATTAGCTATTTACCTCCAAGTTTCCCCAAAGACAATTCAAACTTGGGTTGGAACCCGTACAATTCCCGAGGCCGATGTAGATCGAAGAAAATAGTGCAGACCCCCTGTCATACTGTGGAGCTCTCTCTAAGTCCTCAAACGCTTCGAGAAAACCAATAGATGTCACTGAGCTAGCATTTGGAAAAAGCAATTGTCCTATCACCCATAACAGAAACATTTTTTCGAGATCATCATAGTGCGCAACATTCTCTTATTCAGGATACTCCTTAACATTAACTGCATAGAGTTTTAAAAACGCTTTCAACCCAGCGACTCTGATTCCACCAGCGTGGATAATTCTGTGGTTATCATTTCCTGACTCATCTTCGACAATACAAGGTTCTTTCCATCTATTCTCCTTTTCCCACTTTTGTTGGTCATATGGAACCATATCCCCTTCGCATAATATTCTCGTCAGCATATAAATATCTAAGGGCATAACTCCTACTAACAACATTTTGAAATTAATTTTCGACAATAATTCTTAAATTCTGCATAATCTAAAGTTTGCATCAACCTAATGTTTGCATAATCTAAAGTTTGAAAATATAAAACCAAAAATAAAAATGCAAAAAATTGTTAGAGAACAACAAATAAACTTACGGTATTCGAAATCTCTAAAATAGAACGTATTTGTAGTCTTCCACCAACGTTCTAATAATATTTGAACAATAGCCTTCATATGGTTCTTGGGTTCTAACAAATATAAACGACGCCACGGATATCTGTTGACTCTTTCTTTAACTGCCTCAGGGAGCCACTCGTACACGATATGTAATTCAGTTATCCCACCTCTTAGGATGGTATACCGAGTTCTCTCTTGGTGGCTTGATATATGACCTTCTACTACACTAGTGCCCACAAGCTGTCTAACCTCTTGGAACCCCTCATCTATATCCTGATTCCAGTCCACTCCGCTATTTGGACCGCCAGTTGGATGACCTTTTCTGTTTCTTTTATTTTTTTAAAAACTCATTGTAGCAGAAGTTTTTTTTTTATAATAGATTGTTTTTTACTCTAGATGATTTTGAAGGGGATGTAAAATTGTAAAGGAGAGGAAGCTATTTATAGACGATACGGAATCAGTCATAGACGATGACCACTATATCACTCGACAAAATGGTAATCGCTTAGAACTTTTTACATAGTGGCATACCATATTTGTCCAGTCACCTAGTTAGACAAACTTCCTCATTTAAAAGGTTGAATATGATATGGCCTTACGGGCTTTTGTTGTGATCTATAATTTTATTCTCTCCATCACGGGAACAAGCCTGTGAACCGCCCTATTTTGGCCACGCTTCTCTTTATTATAAACCAATTTGTGAAGGACATAAGACCTAGACCAACAAGCCGGGTCTTTTTGTTAGATGCTTTTGTTTATTTTGAAGAGGGAAAAAAATTAGTTCCTCTGTTAGCCATCTATGCTTATTGTGCTATTTACTGTTAGATGCCTGTATTAACAACATTTATTACAAATCCATCAATTTGAAACTTGTATCCAAGTAGATGCAGTTATGGGATTACACATGAGATCTCAGTATACTAAATTAGTAGTATGTTATTTGGGTACTGCAACATGTTACTTTGTCGAAAGAATACCTCCAATACATAGAGTAACATGTTGCAAATCCATAGCAGTCACATGCAAAATCTACTCACCTGCTCACGGTTGCATTAGATGCCAAAGGATTTACTTGTTCTATTTGCACATGATAGCATTTCCCAAACATAATTCGCATTTCTCGAATATTTTCATTTGCATGTACTTCTCTTTTAAACTGCACCTCATTGAAAATGTAGAAACCAAGAGGGAAAAATGGTAAAACACAAATTTTACCTCTATGGTAAAATAAAAAAGTTCCTTTCACTTTCATTCAGCTTTATCCTTTAAATTTTATCTCCTCCACATTAATGCATTAAAGGGGAGAAACAGTAAAATCTAATGGAATTTTTTGGTTTGGTTGAAATGGCAAAACCCACTTTACAAACCATTTTTGTCGAAACAGCATGGGGGTGAAAATAACATCGAGTGTGTTTTTCAGTACATTCCATAGATGAGAAAAGCAAAGAAGAGTTCACAAAGAGCAAATGTTTTGTCGCGTGAGAAGGTTATTTTGGTAATGCTGTTAGTTGTTTTTGTTGTATTATCTGGTTTATATCACGATGAAAAAGAAAGAAAGGTAGGGATGGTTGAGGAAAGTTGGTTGGGCGGGCGGTGGTGGTGGTGGATTTAAATGAAGTCTCAGGTTACAAATGGGACCTTCCGTCACATTTTTCATCTCCTCAAATGACTTCCATGTTACAGCGGTCTAGTAAATGGTGCGTGTTTCCCGTTGCTCAAGAGTAGAATATCACACTTAATGTCGACAGGTTTAATTTGTTGTAAGGGTACTTAATTTTAGTATATGGATTAGAAGATGGTACCATGTCTGTCTAATTTTAAAAAGGGTTTTATTAACTTATATATTTACGTACATGTTAAGGTTTGTTTGCTAACATTGTTTGCACAGAGAACAAACTTTATATGTTTTATTGTATTGGACACCATATTTCTTTACATTAAAAATAAGATTTGTTGTTTTAAAAAATTAAAAAATCTAGTAAAATAAGATATTTTTCTTTTATAAATCATATAAAATATTTTTTATTAAATATTAACATGTATACGGATAATACAAGTTAATAAAAACCTTTAGAGAAAAGGGTACGAAATTGATTGTTGACTCGGTAACTTAATAAAATCACTAATAAGTATTTCATTTGATTATACTACCTTTGTCCTAGGAAAATCATAAGTGTTGTAAATACAACAAATTATTGAAAATATTTTCCACTAATTAACTAGTAATATAGCGGTAATAAGGATCGTTCCTACAAAGAGTTGTGTAATTGAGATGTTATTTAGATTAGCAAACTATAATAAAAACAAATACTTAAGGGGGGATTGGATTATGGATTAACTAAAAGACAATAAGAATAAAGAGATGATTAGGGAGTCCTTCGCCGTTACCAAACGTTGACTGAATTAGTATACTTATTTATCTTCCGTTAGAATCATTCATCACCAACTGTAGAATAGTAGGTACACTTAGCTATCTCTAAAACTCCTTGTATCACCGGATAACATATACGCTTAGTCACCAGATTCTATCCAACTGAGCCGCCTTGAGGTAAGCTTACGAGGTGTAACTCGATCGACCGCTTTAAGACTTGTGAATTTAGGTTTGATCCTAGTAGTTAGACTCAGTACGCTCGGTGCACTTGCTAGTGTTGTCTTCACACACGATTGCATCACAGAATCCCTCTGCAAGGTCTCACGTTCTCTACTTGTGTATGAGATGATCGATAATTACGGATCACCCAACTCTCTACTAGCAATAGAATGATCAATAGATTAATATAACGTGCACTCCAAACAATCTAAGAAATCAATAATAAACCCTAGATATAGTGAAAACAAACGATGATGCTAATAACTTCAAACAAACTTGTACTAACTAATAAAACTTCACACTTAGAACATTGAATTCATACTTAATCAACAAAGTTTTAGCTACTCATAATACAAAGAATAATGGTTTCCCCCCCCTAAAGGGGTAAACCCTAGGTTTTAGATGTAAGTTGTAGTATGAGAGGTGGGAGATTGTAGAATATGATGTAAGGATGTCTTGTTTGAGCCTCAGATGTCTTATTTTATATTCTTCAATGCTTGTCCCTCAAGTATCCTCTCTTTATAAGGTTTATAATCCTTCCGGGACCGTAGTTTCATTGTTTTAGAAGCACAAACGCGTGCCAAACAACCCTAGTTACGGTTGTGTTCGAGCCAATTAACCCAACCGATTTTATAACACAAAAATCTCACCCACAATAACAAAATCTTCATATCTCTTTAACTAAATTTATGGTTGGGTTTGAGTGTTAAGACCCAACTGTAAATCTTCCTGGAACTTGTCATCAAAATCGACTTCTTTTACGGTTGGGTTTTGAGGTACTTTCCCAACCGTAAATCTTCCTAGAACTCTTGGTTCAAAGTTGTGCTTCCATCCTTTAACCTCTCATTTTTATGCCGGAATAAACTCATTTCCTCTTCTTAGCTCTCTTGAACACATTTTTCAATTGATTTCGGATGATTCTCCTAAAGAAACAAAAAAACAAAATAGAAAACAAAGTAATAACAAGATAAAATGCAAGAATTATAGATACAAAAAGTATGGAATTGATACTATAAACATGTAAATTATGCACTTATCAAATTCTCCACACTTAGTTTTTGCTAGTCCTCGAGCAAACTACTATCTAAACTAAAATACAACAACTCTCTTTCGTCGAGGACACGGTTGCACTTAGCATGTGCAACAAGCCTTTAAACCCCTAGGTATCCCTAGTGAACGAGTTATAGTCTCGTGAGGGTTTACAATAAAACCTACTCCAACTTCAAATATTTCAAAGCACATGCATCCAAAGAGCTATGAGGATATAAAGTTTCTGCATACTAATAATAAGAAGTTAGATGTATCAAAGGACATTATTCTCATGCTTAACTCTTGAGTTAAGAGAAAACCACCATATGAAAGAGTTCAGGTTCAAGAGCAATCAAATGATTATTCTACCTGGCTGATAGGATTTTATGAATTTCACAATCAAAAGACGTATTTTATGGTTCTCATGCGTGCAGGCATGAGTGAAACTAGAAATCCTACACACGTTGAATGGTGGGAAGGAAAGGTAACCTTCCGAATTATATGAAAATGTTATCCCATAGAAACGTAGGACGAACTTTTTTTTTCTTTCTCTGGTGACATCTAAGAAAGGAAATCAACCACTGTGTGAGGATGGGAATGGTTAATTACCTTCTCACCCTATCGACAACCGACATCACTCTCACAGCGTCGTATAGAAATATCTTCGTCTTCAACTGTAGATGATGAACTCTTAAAATTTATAAAACTTCGATAATTTCTAACTCTTATTCTCTAATTCTTGTTGCTTGAAACTTCTTTATATATTTCTTCTTCCCCACGGACTTAATGAATGAATACAAAAAGAAATATACACTAAAACAATATAAATATTTTTTATTTTATTTTTTATATACTTTTTTTTTTACTTTTTATAAGCTAAAATTAAAATACAAACTAACAAATGAAACTAATATGGCCATAAGAGAAGGATTTTACCACTTGATTCTTCACAACTTGTATTGTCTCGATATCATGAACTTCAGTAACTCTTATCTTTTGATTTCTTTCGCTTTTGTACATATGTATTCAACATGTATATATAATTCTTCTTATTGTATTATTGCTTTACTTGAATATAGAATTTTACTACTTCTTGTACCGTGGCTTGTAAAACTTGACTGTATTCAAGTTTTCTTCATAATTTTGATGTCGCTCCGCTTGTTGATGATAATGGTATTTCTATGAATCTGTTGTTGTCGAGAGAATGGTGCCAACTGTAAAGAAAACTACAAGATAGAGTTAGCAATTCTGATGACATACTCATGATTGATAGAAATAACACTCAAGAGATCAAAAAATAGTGCTGAAATTGGTGCGAAGTTGGATAACTCATCATTCTACTCGGAGTTCGCGCAGATGAAACACTCTTACCGGAAAATTTAGATAGATATAGAGAAATGAAGGTCTTGTGCCTCACTCATGGGTATTGAATGACCAACTTCTCTAATACTGTATTCTCTACCGGCAGTTTAAGTCCCTTTTTTTCATCTATTGCCTCTCAATAACTAAGAACTCCGAATGTAGTTCTCTACTACTTTTAAGTTCAATTATTTCGTTTAGAACTTTGTATATAAATGTATCTAGAAGTATACTAAGTCATTCTAAAATATCTAAAAGTTGGATTTCATGTAAATAGTTAACAAAAAATCAAAAAAAATTCTACCTATGAAGTGAATACTTAAGAATGCTATATGCTTAACCACTCCCCCACACTTAAACTTTACATTGTCCTCAATGTAAATTGATTACTCCAATGTAAAATCAAGGTGGGAAATCCTAAAATGATATGAAAATTCAGAAAAAAACAAGAAAAAGTAAAAGAAATACTAAAAAGACAAGAAAATACTAAACCATTGGGTTGCCTCCCATTCAGCTAGCGCTGCACAGGAACCGACCCGAAAAACCGCACCCGCCCGAACCCGACAAAACCGCGGGTTTTAAAACCGAATCGGACCGCTACGCGTTGGTATACGGTTTTGAAAATTCAAAACCCGGTCATCGCGGGTCGGTTTACGGGTTTAGTGTAGCACCCACCCGTTTATTTTGAGCCGCTAATTGAGATTTAATCCTAACCATCCATCTATCATAAAATGCTAAAAGCTTAACCTAATCCTAGTTCAGTCGACAGTCTTCTTCTCCGCCTTCAGGCCCTTCACGGCTTCACTTCCGTCTTCACTCTTCAGAGAATCAGAGCCAGAGGCGATCAAAAGGAGTTGCTAAGATTTCTTCCGTCGACAGTCTTCCTTCTCTCTTGAAGGTAATGTAACTGTAACTGTAAAAGCAGTAAGTTATCAGTAAGAAATATTGAACACTTTGTTTCTGATCTTACTACAGTTCTTCTTAATCCCATATCTGATAAACCACTGAAACATCATGTAAGTTGCTGAGTTTAAGGTTTTGGGGTTTCTTTATTTTCTTGTTTAATTATGTTGGAGTGGAAATTTTTGGGGTTTATGTTCATATTTGTTATGGTATTTTGTTTATTCAGAAACCCTAAATGAATAATAGTTAGCATCTTATCACTAGCTGAGGAAATAAGGAATCACTGAGAGTCATTGATGTCCTGTATCAGACATTGATGTCCTGTAACACCACTTTGTGCCTGCATTTCTAGGGCATGTCTGTGTTAAATGTGATCAATTGTGTGTTAGGTGTATATAGTAGGTTTGTGTCTATCAGTCTATGTATCTTTTTCAGAGAATTACATTGTTCTTGCATCTTTATGTGCAGCATATCTCTTAGTTTTATCTTTCCAAAAATGAAACTTGCACAATCTATTTTGGGTTGTTAATGTACTTTTTCTAGATAATCTAATTGTTTTTGGATACTCTTGTTTTGTTGCTGCTCTTGCTTTAATATCTTTGTAAATTGTACTTCATAACTTTTAAATGAAACTGCCACGTTCGAAAACTCAAATAGTTTGATTTTCATATTGAGATTACATTGAAGGGGACCTCATTTTAGTAACGTGGGTATATGGTTCAGGTTCTTCCCATGTTGTCATGGTTCACAGTAACTCATTTACTGTATTTTGGGTTGTTAATGTAGATTGTGCAAGTTTCATTTTTGGATTGTTATTGTTTCCAAGTAATTCATGTTATGCATAAACTCTTATGCAACTGTACTTACACTAGCAATTCTCACTGAAGGTTGCAAATCAGTATCCGATGATGTTAATGTTATGGACCTACGTCGGGGGATCAATATGGCAGTCAATGCTGCTATCGCTGACTTGAAAAGCAAAGCATTGATGATCATCACACCAGAAGAAATTACCCAGGTATTATGATTGGGTTAAGATTCTTAAGAAACTGCACATCTTTCTTATAACCTATTTACCATTTAGTTTTTTGTCTTACCTCCTTTTTCAATTATTATCATTTTCATTCATAATTATGTTGTCTCTAGCATTTGGCTAGTTTTTATTTTTTGTTCTAATCATACTCTTCAGTATCAGTAACTTGTGATATTCTACTTTGTATTTTTGGAATAGGTGGGAACCATTTCCACAAATGGTGAAAGGAAGATTGGGGAGATGATAGCAAGAACAATGGAGAAAGTTGGAAAAGAATGAGTGATCACCGTTGTTGTGTGTACCGTTCTCAGCTTTTCGTTACATGGATTACATTTCGGGTGCACAACTAGAGTTTAGTCTGATTTATTAAAATTTTGTTTGCAGGATGGTAATACTATGGATAATGAATTGGATATTGTGGAGGGAATGAAACTAGGGTGAGCATTTATCTCGCCTTATTTTATAACCTATGAGAAGACACAAAAATGTGTGAGTATCAGTTAGGATTCTTGTAAATTTTTGATGTGTAATCGAAACTTTTTGAGCTTTCTCCTTTCTCTGTCAACCCAGTCAGTTTTTCAAATGTAAATTAGTCATTGTGAGCAAATTCCCATCCAAAAAGTGTTTGAAATCTGGTGATCAAATTGTTTCCCTGTGTATTTTGGCCTTGTATTTTTTTTCTGTCTGGCACGGGTTAACCCGCGAAATAAACCGAACCCGCCCGACCCGCCTCGGATTGAAACCGACCCGACCCGCCTGTGGACGGGTTGGTATACAGTTTTGAATATTAAAACCCCGCCTCTAGACGGGTTGGTAGTTGGTTTAACCCCAAAACCGACCCTCCCGCCCGTTGTGCAACCCTACATTAAGCGCTTAGTTTAACTCCTCATCATGGCTTTCTGGTCTCCCGTACACCGACAGTCTGAAAATTTAGGGGTCCGTCCAGAAAACAATCCGCAATTCTAATAATAGCTTCACAAGAATATTAACATATGGTAGTAAAAGTGAAACTATCGTCCCATAAGAGTTACCCCCACACCTAGTCCATTCTACGCTCGGAAGTGTATATAAAACATAAATGGAAAGAACTTCTATGTGTTCTTCTTGGCAAACCTGCATGGTGTTAGACTCAAACACATATGGTGGATACTTAGATGCAAAGAATTCAGAAAGAACTTTTGAGGCACACAATTCCATCCCCAAATTAGTTATCTTCCTAAAAGATGGATTAAAAACTTTTTAGGAAACTACTTCTAATATGGGAGAATGATCACTAGAAATAGAATTATCAAGAGGATTAGAAAAACCTTCCTCTATCTTTTGTATTGGACTATTTACCTCTTGTGTATCGTGTCCTCTATAAAACTTTCTAATCGTACTCCATTAATCTCTGCTTCGATCGAAATCTTAGCATCATTATAATCCTTTCAAGCTCAATTGGGTCTTCTCGAAAACAATTAATTTGGTTTCATTCTCAATCACCATCTCTTGAACACACTCATCATCATCAAAATCAGATTCCTCTCCTAGAAATTCTAGGTCATTAGTGCAAATTGTAGGATCATCTGTATGAGTCACTTCTGAAGAAATAATTGGGTCTACCATTTGTAAATCAACTGGGCTAAACACATTGTAAACCGAACATTCTTTATCACGTTGATATGCGTTTGAGTATATTACCCCGTTTAGAATAATGGTTCTGTTATACCAAGGCTCCTCCTTTTGAATAGGCGAAGGATCATTATAATGATCTGGAGTTGGAATAACTTCATCATCGTTACAAGGAATATGGCTGCACAAAGGTCGGTTCGGCTCGGTTATTAGCAGAGCCGAGTACCTTTACCTCTCTATGGTCGTTTCCCTACCTGTGTATATGTACATGTACCTGTATTGCTCGGTTAGGTTCTGGAATCGTACCTGTCTGGTCGGTTCAGTACTGGTCAGGTTCTGGTCCTGTACCTATTCAAATTTCTTTTTTTTTTTTTTTCTGATGATGGTCATGAAGATAATGATGAAGATGATGAAGAAAAAGAGGATGTTGATTTTTTTAGACTAAAACCTTCAAACTGAGATTGGTTGGATACAAAATTCATTAACAAACTCTCAATTCCATAGAATTTAACTTCACAAATCAAATCTTGCAAATCCAAAAGTTTAGCTTTTGAAGGTAGATTTCCTGTTCTAAGAAGTGATAATAAAATTGAAAAAATCTCAGGGTCTTTATCTATGAAAGGAATTGTAACTTGATTACAAACAGAACCTAGGGCTGCACATCGGGTGGGCCGGGTCGGGCTTGGCCTCACGCGCACCCGACCCGCTACATCGGCGGGTATTTAATTTTCACCCGTATTCGACCCGTCGTAAAACAGGTCGGGTCGGTTCTGACCCGATTTTAAGGCGGGTCGGGTGCGGGTGACCCGCTATCATCCGCCCAGACTAATAATCCTAAATCCTGTCCTGTCCGGTTCCTGTCCTATTCCTTTCCCTGTCCCTGTCCTGTTCCTGCCCTGTTCCTGTTCCTGTTCCTGTTCCTGTTCCTAACCTGTACTCCTGTTCATGTTCAGTATATTAATCTATTTTGTATCTTGTATTCCTGTTATGTTCTTAATACTAACTCGATACTACAAAAGAGTCACATTCAAATTCAGCACTGTATATGATAAGATATAAGATACATAGTCTAATAAAAAGGCCAACATACATAGAAAATCATAGTCTAATAACCAAACTACGTGAACTCGTAATTACTTTAAACCATCCATGAACGACAATACATTCACTACGTTAAGGGACTCATATACTCCATACCAAACAATGTGCAAAGGAAACCATAAATAATGGGAAACAATTATCACCTAGACTGTAAGATTTCAAAATGATGTGTTCCAAAAATACTCACAATATACATGTTTCAAATGGATATAAGGGGTTAGTTGACGAGGGTTTATAAAATTCAGTGGCGTGGCTAAGTACAGAAACCTACATTTCATTCCAGAAATCATGGCACTGAAAAGGTCACAGCTCCAGTGCCTAGAGTTCATACAAGACATAGATCAAATATGGAACATGAGATAGACTAACCCAATTCATAACAGATGGAAATCAAGAGAAGCAAATAATGAAAAACATTACAAACAGTTAGTTTCCAGGATTTAAATTTAGCACATTGCAGCCCCGGTTTATCCAATGTTTTCAGTAGTAAACATGACCTGATCTATTTGAATTTTTTTTATCAAACATTCATAACTATAACAAGGCAATTGTACAAAAATTTGAAAATAATGTAACTGTTAGATATAGAGTTATGTCTGATTTCCGGTGCTCAGACGAGACTGAATTCCTACAGGATTAGCTGTAGAAAATCCTCTGTTTGGGGTACTTCCCATGATCTATTTGATTTGAAACTCATACATCTGAATCATAACCAAAAGGGGTTTTTCGTATCCAAAAATCATAGAAATACATGCAGTCTAAGTGCCTCATTTTTATCCCGAGAACTCTGCGACGTTGCACAAATTCTGTAGATACAGTTCTCTGTATTACAGAAGTTTCATCCACTTTCCCTATCTGATTAACCTGAAATTTTAACCGAGTATTCCTAACATATCTAAGTATAACATATTAAAAATTCATGTAATTCCAACGGTTAGATTTCAGTTCATGACTCCAACAGTATATACATATTCTAGATGTCAGAAAACAGATTCGCATTTCAAGATAAAGCTTCATCATCTAACTAAGTTTACAAGTAGTTCTACCATTGATACTTGAGTACTAACAATAGTTTATGATAGAGAAAGACTAACTTGCCCTCATTGATGTTTCACCCATCCATTCATAATGCATGCAAATAGATCAATCACTGCTAAATAGATACCACACTAACAATACCAAACTTGGGTATCAAAAATCACTTTATAAACATACAGAGACAAACTCACACGTGTAGTCCAAATACACTATAGCATAAACGTATCCAAAATGCACTATAACACAAAGTTATCCAACACACTACAACATAAACTTATTAACCTATTCATTTCCTGCAGAACTAACCATATATGCTCACTTGCTGAGTGAAAGCTATAGAATCAACATTATAAAGAGTGTAACTCATACTAGATGATGTATGTAAACATATCATTCACGGTGCCTTAGTAAGATACAATCCAAAGGGCTCTATGAGCTAAATTCTATAAAGCTGTGAACGTGATTGAGACTTCAAAGTTATAACTTCATTATCGAAAACAGAACCACTGAACTAGTATATGTAACATCCAAACCATTCCAGAGATTAGATACTAGGATATATATTTGAGCACGACAATATGATTATAAGCACGAGAAACATTACTATCACAACTCCTTAAAAACAATGATGTTAAGTATATAGAGGGTGTAATACTTAGCCTGCATTTTAGCACAGAGGTGGCTACAACCATGATTTTGACTGTTACAGTCGGGGTTGACTAAGTTGTAGTTACACTACCCCTCATTAATTCCAGCGGTTATTTGTACCATTAATGAGAATTTTGTTGGGGAAATGCTGCAGGTCCTGAGAATAAATTGGCACCGAGTACTGCTGGTGCAGCCCTAAGACCTCATACACTGGTCTCAGGATAAAAAGTTCATAACTTTATCAAAGGGATCGAAACGTGTTAAACCCTAAGACCTCATACACTGGTCTAGATCAGGCAACTTACTGCCAGATTTATAAGCATCCAATCCATAGTTACCATTCAAACACTAATCTCATACACAACTATCAATATAAAAGATAAATCGTCAAAATGAACTCAACCCAAGTTTGAGTACTTCAAAAACTCAAACTTTGAATTTTTACTTTAATAAACCCTGAATTAACAGAACTCCAAGTCAAAAGTATCAGAATCATACTGAATCACAAGATCAAAATAGTCAAATCCTTCACTTACATGATGAAACAGGGTAAAAAATTGAGATTTCTAAATGAAATTCAAGAGGATTTAAGAAGAAACAGAACATTAAAATGAAAACCCACCCAGAGAAACTCAAAAATACCTGAAAAAGAGCAAAATCCTTGAAAGCAAGTGCTTTAATGATGAAGTTCCTTTTTCCTGATGCAGAACTCTTACAAGTTATCATTTCAGAAAAGAAAATAGAAGAGTCGATGAAAGAGATAATTGAAAGAAAATAGTCTGTTTAGTTTAGATTCAGAAAAGAGAAAAGATGGAGGACTCGGTCGATGAACTAGAGAAGAGAGAAGGCGGGTGGGAGGTGAGAGGAGTTATCACCCGTACTCGACCCGCCAGAAGTCGGTTTCAAGAAATTAACCCGCACCCGACCCATTTATTTGGCGGGTCGGGTGCGCGTCGGGTAAATTTGGGCGGGTGCGGGTCGGGTTGGCGGGTTGGGTCGGGTTTGTGCAGCCCTAACAGAACCTGTTAACTTTTGAAATATTACCTAACCCCTTTGTACACAATCTCTTGCATCTTCCTGGTTCAGGCAATTTCGCAAACACCTTACGTGTATGTTGTTGTTTATTCAGACATGGAATTGCTTGTGAGTTCTAACACCAATAATCTCCTTCCCTGTAAGACATCATCATTCAACATAAACCATTCAATCATACATTCAACAACAACTCTTCCTACAATAGCATCATCCATGGCAGCACACAGTTTCTCGGCGACAAACAGTTAGTCCCCAGTCCTGTACAACACCAACTCGTTATAATTATTCTCATGATTCTTTATTCAACTGAATTCTCGATTGAGAGTTCGAATTCAGCAAAACCCATTCATCCTAACCCAATGACAAACTCGAATCTCTTCTTAGTCTCCTCCATTCGTTAAAAAATACATACCAAATGACAAACTCGTATAAAAGACAATTGTGTAAGAGTCTCTGAAACCAGAGAGGTGAGGGAGGAGAACAGGAACAAAATAACCTAGAAATAAATGGCTAAGATTCTAACTTATAATCAACGGCCTAGGATAACCGGTTTTTATAGGTCGGTTCAGTTTGCTTCTACTCAAGAACCGATACTTGTACCTGGCCTGAGCCGGTTCTGACTTTGAATACTTGTACATGTCCCGAGCAGGCCGGTTCCGGTTCTATCACGGTTCCTTCGGTTCCGTTCTGGTCATTTAGTTCCGGTCGGTTCCTGTACGACTCTAGCAAAAAATTTCCAAAGGTTGCTCATCTTCATAATAATCTTTATCGTTCTTCGGAATTTCGGAATCGTTTTGATTTTGATGCCGTATTCTTCCTTATCCCTATTTTTACCTAGTTGGTCAATTTGGTCGTACAATTTCTCCGAATTCCTTTGAATTTCTCAATTTGACTCTTCCCAATCATATGTTGATATTGTTGTTGCAAATCATTGAACTTTCGACTATGCTCATCTTGTTGTTGGATAAATTGATCCATTAGCTTTGGAGTTCGTCTAACTTGGCACAAGTAGAATCTGTGGTACTAGAGAAATTATTAGAAACATAACTATCTTTCCATCCTTGTGATTGTTCACGTACATACCCGCTCCAAGGTTGTTGGTATGTATGGAATAACCATAGGGTTACGTAAGGTATTGGTCATATCCAAAAGATTGGTTTTGATTGTACCCTTGGTATGGTTGGTATTTTTCATAAGATTGAGATTAAAAAACATATTGATTACCACTATTGTATGATTGATCTTGTGCACCGTACATGTTACTTCCATAAGGAAACATGATGGTTCACAAGAATAAAGAGAAAATATAAACAAAAATCTAAAAACCTAAAACAAAAATAACTAGAAGTGATACTTACAACCTATTTTCAGAATTTACCTCCCGCTTTTGACGAGAGTTGAACACCTTCTACGATTTATTAACACCACAAAAACCTAAAAATCTGAAAAACACTAAAGAAAAAACGTGAAAAATTCAAAACAACTACATAAACTAAACCAAAAAACAAATCAATTAGCGACTGCTCCCCGGAAGCGGCGCTAAAGTTTGATGCGTGTCGTAAGTGAAACAAATTATTCAATATATTTTCCACTAATTAACTAGTAAATAGTGGTAGTAAGGATCGTTTCCACAAAGAGATGTGTAATTATGATGTTATTTAGATTACCAAACTATAATAAAAACAAATATTTAATGGGGGATTGGATTAAGGATTAACTAAAAATAATAATAAGAAAGAGATGATTAGGGAGTCCTTCGTCGTTACCAAAAGTTGACTAAATTAGTATACTTATTTATCTCACGTTAGAATCATTCATCACCAACCGTAGACTAGTAGGTACACTTAGCTATCCCTAAAACTCCTTGTATCACCGGATAACATTTACGCTTAGTCACCAGATTCTATCCAACTGAGATGCCTTGAGGTAATATTACAAGGTGTAACTCGATCGATCGCTTTAAGACTTGTGAATTTAGGTTTGATCCTAGTAGTTAGACTCAGTACGCTCGCTGCACTTGCTAGTGTTGTCTTCACACTCGATTGCTTCACATAATTCCTCTGCAAGGTCTCATGTTCTCTACTTATGTAGGAGATGATCGACAATTACAGATCAATCAACTCTCTACTAGAAATAAAATGATCAATCTATTAATCTAGCGTGCACTCCAAACAATCTAAGAAACCAATCATAAACCCTTGATATGGTGAAAAAAAACGATGATGATAATAACTTCAAACAAACTTGTATTAAATAATAAAGCTTAACATTTAGAACATTGAATTCTTCCTTAATCAACAAAGGTTTATCTACTCACAATACAAAGAATAATGGTTTCCCCCTAAAGGGGTAAATCCTAGGTTTTAGATGTAAGTTGTAGTATGAGAGGTTGGAGATTGTATAATATGATGTAAAGATTTCTTGTTTAAGCCTTAAATGTCTTCTTTTATAGCCTTCAATGCTTGTCCCTCAAGTATCCTATCTTCCTAGGGTTTGTAATCCTTCCGGGACCGTGGTTTCATTGTTTTAGAAGCCCAAACGCGTGCCAAACAACCCCAGTTACGGTTGTGTTCGAGCCAATTAAACCAACCGATTTTCTGACACAAAAATCTCACCCATAATGACAAAATCTTCATACCTCTTCAACTAATTTTACGGTTGGATTTAAGTGTTTAGACCCAACTGTAAATCTTCCTGGAACTTGTCTTCGAAATCGACTTCTTTTAAGGTTACGTTTTAAGGTACTTTCTCAACCGTAAATATTCCTAGAACTCTTGTTTCAAATATGTGCTTTCATCCTTTAACCTCTCCTTTTCATGCCGGAATAAACTCCTTTCCTCTTCTTAGCTCTCTTTAACACCATTTTTCCATTGATTTCAGATGATTCTCCTAAAGAAACGAAAAAATAGAAAACAAACTAATAACAAGATAAAATGCAAGAATTATAGCTAAAAAAATATGGAATTGACACTATAAACATGTAAATTATGCACTTATCAAATAGTGATACTTCATTTTTACCTTAACATAGGTTTAATTGAAAAGATGAAAATATCACTACGCATGGAGTATTATTTTTACAAGTGAATTTGTTAATCTGCTAACATAAATGTACATGTACTATATCATGGTTAATTTCTTTACAAATTTATTCACTAATTTACTAAATTACGAGTGAATGGCGAATTTAATACCTTTATACGAATTGGAAAAACTTGATACCCTTTTTCTATCCATATCAAAACTCCACACTTCAATGACAAATACAGTCGCTAATTTTTGTCTATAATATAAACTATGATGCGTGTATTTAAAATGAAATTACTCGGTTTGTCAAGGTGAATAAGAACCCCAAATTCAAACCCCAATCAGCCAAACTTTAAAGTTTTGATTAAACCCAAAGTCTCTTTTACAATACAATAGAAGAAACATATCAAAAAAAAAAATTATGGAAGAATAATAAATTTTAGGGCGCAAATGGGCTCAATCGAACTCAGTGTTGGTTGAGTTATTTGCTTTCAGATTTCATTGAGAAACAAAGGATTTGAGTTTTTTCTAGCCTGGAGGTGTTTGAATCACCACCTAGAACTTGGGTGGTTTTCAAACCTCATATTGTATAGAATTCGTTTTTATATACATGCATTGTCAGGAATTATACGTCGTATCGAACATCGGCTGTAGTTTGAAACTCATCCTAAATACACAAACTTCGCTAAAAAAATAAGACATTTACTCTCAGTTAAGGATTAGAGTCCCACTTGATCCTATATTTTCGTAACTACTTAAGACTATAAAGTATTCAAATTTGTAACAATTAATACTAGTCTATCTCCTTCTTTATTATGGATTTTTATGTTTGTTTAAAAGTTTTGAGTTTATGTAAACGGTTAGAAGAAGTGAATATATAATGTAAGTTAACCCTACATATTAAAAGTTTAGAAGAATATGTAAAACAAGTTTCGATTTGGTGTCACGCTAGTCGATCTTTAACCCATGTTACTACACAGAAAACCAATTTTTCTTCTACCTTCTTCAATAGCAGCACAAACCTCTACCATACAACAACTACACGTTAATCACTTGATTAAATTGAATGATACAAATTACCTTATTTGGGTGACATAGTTCAAACCTCTGTTGAAATGATATAAGTTACAGGGTTATGTTGATGGCACACTGGAAAATTCACCATAAACCTTATCGAACTCTAAGGAAATAAACCCAGAGTTTACAAAGTATGAGGAGCGAGATCAGATCGTTTTAGGATGGTTACTTTCCTCCCTCACATAGTCTGCACTAGGATGACTTGATTAGTGGGAGTGATCAATTTCAGGATATTGTTCCTGAAAAAGATAATGATCAACTTTCACCTACTGTTTCAAGTGACAAGTTGATTGTCAACTATTTCTAGTGACTATTTAGTGTATCTGCGAGATTCAGATTGTAATATTGGAGCTGATAATGATCCTATGTCATTTTCACAAGCCATAAATTCTACAGATTCAGACTTATGGATCAATGTATATACCTTAAGGTCAATGGGATCAAGATTTGTTTCCTTGTGTTGAATCAATGTATATACCTTAAGTGTAGCACCTATTGTAAAAGGTGATCGGTTCAGTTTGGACCAATGCCCCAGGAATGACATTGAAAGGGAACAAATAAAAGATGTTCCATATGCTTCAGATGTTGGTAGCATTATGTATGCTCAGGTCTATACTAGACCCGACATTTCATATGCCGTCGAAGTATTAGGAAGACATCAGAGTAACCCTGGAATCGATCAATGGAAGGCTGCGAAGAAAGTGTTGAGATACGTTAAGGGTACTAAGGACTACATGCTTATATATAAACAAAGAAATAGTCTTGAAGTAGTAGGTTGAGTTCGTTTCTTGTTTTGAGGCTACCTCACATGGTGTATGGATGAAAGGCTTCATATCTGGGCTAAGAGTTGTTGACTCTATTAGCCGACCAATAAGAATGTATTGTGACAATTCAGCTGCTGTATTTATGGCTAAGAATAATAAGAGTGGAAGTCGAAGTAAACACATCGACATAAAGTGTCTTGCCGTAAAAGAACGTGTGCAGAAAAAGAAAGTGATCATTGAACACATTAGCACTGAATTGATGGTAGCTGATCCCTTGACTAAAGGCATGCATGTTAAAGGATTCGAGGATCATGTAGTAAGGATGGGACTTGGTCCTATTATGTAGTACATTCTTTATGTTTTTTCTGAAGCTTTCATTTAGTTGGATTATTTCTCATTTGGAATTATTTACGTACTTACTTTAGTTATCTTATTGAGAAATATCATTATAGTTTGACCTAGAGTAAACATATGGTTTACTCATTAAGTTAAGTATGAGTGGTGAAAGACTAAGTATGTTGTGATACATGGAAGATTAATTCTTGCTCTTAAAGAGGATTAATCGCCATGATCCGTATATGGAGTCTCTCGTGAAATGGATCAAGTGGGAGAATGTTATGCTTTTTCCCATATGGGCTAAAATAAAGGGAAAAAGAATATGTGATCCATTAGCTGGGGAGTTACAGCTGATCAAGGTTACCCCACTATTCTCTCCCACCTTTAGAAAAACCACCCACTATATCTATCGGGTAACTACTCTATGATGGGTAGGGTTAGTATACAGAAAAGATAGAAAAAGAAATAAGAATTAAGGTCACCAAAACCATTCTCATCCCGAATATACACCATCTAAAATTGAGAAGGAGGGTTTGGAACCAAAGTTCATATCAACTAAGAAATCAGGGCAAACTCAAAGGATTAAGTTTTCAAATAGTAATGGCTGGAGGTATTTATAATCGATCTCTTTTGCTTTCTCTTTTAATTATCGTATATTCATTTTGTGATTAAAATATACATATAGGTTTTACAAAGCACCCACATCGGTATGTCTTACTGAGTTTAACTGGTTTGAAAGATCTGGTCTTAAGTTTTCCTTGTTGATTACAACAATAAGTTATACTTCTAACATTTCGTTGACTATTCTTTCATTGGGTTTTCTTCCTCACTGTAAAACCCAATAATTTTGCATATTTTGTATTTACTGCAGCTAATTCATCGAGTGTGTCGAAAATCCTGCCGATGCATCTTTCAGGATTCTCTTCATATTAATCGTCCTCATAATGTATAGCATACCCATAACTCTCTTCGAGCTGATCCTCTTTGTAATCATCATCGTCATCATCATCCCATAAAGATCGATGTCAATGTCAACCAATTTCAATCCTACCATCTACCAACAATATAAAAATAAAACTAAATTAAAATCGGAAGAAAGATATCATAATTCCAGATAAAAAACTTACTACAAGATTAACAAATTAAACAAAAACCCATTGTTGTAGTAGTATAACAAATCAAACTTCAAATCTCTAATTCAATAACACCAACATAATGTATAAAATAATTGTAAAAATTAGTGGTATTAAACGATAAATTTTTACAAATATATATATATGGAGAAAGATATTTGTTTCCGAATGATCGAAGATATATTTGGAGAAAATATCTAGCGTTAAATTTTAGTCGTATGTAAAATTGGAGAGAGGGAAACAAATATTTTACTTTTAAGTTGAATTATTAAGACCTCAATTTCTCTCTCCTGATATTTTAATTACCACTCAGCTGTCACCGTATATTTTCAAATTACAGCCACTGCCACGATGGAAGGCGTGCAAATAGCGTGAACTTCGCTTGCATTCCATCACTTTCGAATGAAATACGCAACTAATGCAATTGTCAATGCAGTTGTAAAAGCAAGAGGCCAAAGAGCCGTATATATTCGCAGCTAAGCTAGTCCACGATTTGTCTAAAATGCAAGATGCACAAGGCCGTTGACATGTTAAATTTGTAGGGAATAGCTCTTAGACTCCTAAGTTTTAAAGTATGATGAGAAAAGAATTGGATGGACCCTTAAATGTATGGTGAAGATTAGAAGGTGACCAACCAATAGACATTGAAATATTTTTAGATTGAGCGTGGGTGGGAGGGAAGTAGGTGTCTTAATGAATGACCATTGTTTATCAACTTCATAATCAATTGCTTCAAAAAAGAAAGCTTCATTTAAGAAGAAGTTAAAGGAAACAAAATTAGATTAGGGAACCGTAATAGGGTCACCCACCTTATCGTGTCTTGCAAGGCGAAAATGGAATTTTGTTTTAATTAATCTTCTCTTTTTATTTTTATTTTTTTTCTTCTAAATTTTAATTTTATGATGAGGTTTTAATTCGTGGAACGTAGTCGAATTCGATTGGCTAGCATTCATCATCCTAATGTTTTAGATTTCATTAATTGGTGAAGCTATAGGTCTTGTAGTACAACTTTTGAAAAAAAAAATTCTATCTCTTTTTTCTTATATTCGCTGCTTTGTTCCTAGTAATGATTAATGCAAGAGGATGCTGTGCACCAAAGGGAAACTAAAGGGGAAGTATTCATCCAAGGACATGTGGTTTAATAGTTGTTAACTTGTCTTAATTTTAAAGTTCTTGGACATTTCTCTTTGGCAAGAATAAGTAGATAGTATTTGTTGATCCAATTAATAATGATGTCTGCCTAATACTATTTTAGTTTGGGTTTAGTTGCTCGGATTATTGTTAATCACTTTGAATCGCAAATGAAGGTCATCAAAAATGCATAATTCGTACGTTTATTTTTAAAAAGAAAAAAAAAAATATTTTTAACGATAAATTTTTTGGTGTTAACAAGTTTTAAATATTTAATCATTGATACATACGATCACATAAATACTGTATTGCAGTATTACAATCTTTACCGTTGTATTTGGCAAGATTTCAATGATCAAAAATTAAATCATATCACTGGTTGCATAACTAAAATTATAGCTTCCCCAAGTGTAGACTCTAGTCATGGGATTGCATTTAGCAACTAAATGCTACTGTTAAACAGTAAAAATCAAAAAAGGTGATGAGAGATTGAATTGTGCTAATTGTTTCAATTAAATTCAAATAGTTTATTTGTTTGAAATGTAAACTAAGATAAGCAAGAAGAAAATAAAATCAATTTTCATAATGAGATTATAAATTTCAATTAATGTTATATGTTGCGGCCGCTGCTGCTGCCTCCTAGTGTGGGACAGTCTTAAATAGCACAGAATCAAACCTAAAATTCCATCATCAGCTGTAAGCATGTATAAGTCAATCATGATTAGCATTTTAATCCCGAAAATATAAACAATGAAGAATGGGCACCCACCACCACTACAACTTGTGTTCAAGTTATTATACAACTTTACACTGTAGATCACATGCAAATAAAACCTGACAAACATAGGTTTACTCCATCGTCAAAAGAGGCAACATGCCAATGTCTATGACAACAAATATTTTAAATTCGGATAGAAAATAACTAACCGGATATAAAATTCTGACATAAAAATATCCGTATCTTAAATATTTATATTCAAAATTTTATATATGAAAATATATATTTTGTATCTATAAAACAAAAATATATATCATTTTTTTTTATATTTATTAATCTTTTTATGGATATTTTTATTTTAATTAAGTTTTATTTTGTAACATTAACTATTTATAAGACTATAAATATTTTATTAATTTTTTCTCTTATGATATTGAATAATTATCTAATATACCGATAAAAATTAGGATACGATTTTGAAGTGAAAAAGCTATCTCCGTTCGAATTTCAAATCGAATATGAATGATGTATACAATTTTCAGATTTGGATACAAATATGAATAATACCATGTTCGCATCCGTATAAATCCTTTTACATCCTTAAGATATTTGGACATTGCATCACGAACCGAGCTGAAAACCAAAGAGGGAACCCCGGAATATCGCCAACTGCAGACTGTCTGCATAATATTTTAGGTGTTCTTAACAGTACATGAAATATCATAACCTTGATTATAGAATGATAAAATTGTTTGACATATGTAATTTGAGATTCTGAGTTTACTACTCGTCAAAATCCAATTTTCTACGAACCAACAAAAGAAATTGCAAGTGGACTATTGTTGAAATCAACAAGTTTTGAAATGAAACGACTTCCATTTCAACCACCTTATTAGTGAGATTTTTTTTCCTTCTGTTGATATTCTTCCATCCTTCCTTCCTTCAAGTTCAATTACTTATTCTTTAATTGTCTTTTCAGAATTTCAGATGATTCTTTCTTACCTCCCACTTTTAGTGACAACTTTCATAAGTATCATATTTTAAGTGCCTATTAAAAAGTAAACCATTTGTCCATTTCCATCTATATTGTCTTGGTAAATTGCTCTAACTAACATGGGTTTGTTAAGACACTTATGGTTTATTTAAGTAAAAGAGAAGTTTCTTTATCTCTTTATTCATTGTTCATTTCGATTACTATTTACGACTTGTGCTAGTTGTTTTTATGACTAGTAATAAAAAAACAACAACTTGTACTTCTGTTTCATTTTGACAGGACACTTAGACTTTATAATTGAGAGTTGAGACTGTTAAAATGTGTTCTCCTTTTCATCTTTTTGGTTAGTTGAATTCATTCATTTGACTGCTACTTACTACTGTTTTAACTCTCAGTGTTTTTCACCAACAAGGAATGAAGTGAAAGTAAAAAAAAAATTCTGACTTTAACTGTTCTACATTAAAAATTACAAAAGTAGTATAAAGTTAGTACCATTTACTCAAAGTCTTTAATCAGAGGTAATTTTTCCCATACAATGTTGAAAAACCAGAGAAATTTAATAGTGGTATAAATTATAATTAGATTTCACCAACTAGGCAGATTTCAGACAGACTTCTTGGAATTGTAATAGACACTGAAGTTCAGAGGTTTGGTTGTGCAGAAATTGGTTTAGTATAATATCCGATGGTTTTTTCATTGAAGCATCTGTTGGCATTACTGTTGACTTTATTTTCAAATAGGATTAGTCATTTGTTTGTGTTTTGAAATAAACTCTCCTGGTCTAAGGGAGTGCTGTTAGTGTAGTTAGAGTTTGAATGTTTCTGCTTAATAATAGGTCTCATACCCACAATTAGGAGTTTGTTACATCGTGGAGCCTTATTCCAATTATGTATAATGCCTATAAAAGGCCAGTTGTTTTCTCAATGAATGGGCAGACATTCCAATACATTTGTGTGTTCTTCTTAGCTCTTGACTGTGTACTCAACAAGTGGTATCAGAGCTTGGTTAGAAAGAGTTCAAAGGTAGAAAGATGTCGAGTGATAATGATGGCAAGCTGTGCATTCCCAAGTTTGATGGAGATTATGAGCATTGGGCTATGCTCATGGAGAATCTGCTGCGTTCCAAGGAGTGGTGGAATCTGGTGGAAGTTGGATTCACAGAACCAGCACAAGGAGTGGTGTTGGATGGGGTGAAACAGGCTGAGCTAGCTGATTTGAGGCTGAAGGACCTCAAAGTGAAGAACTATCTGTTCGCATCGATAGAGAAGACGATTCTTAAGACGATCCTTAAGAAGAAAACTGCAAAGGAGTTGTGGGATTCAATGAAACGTAAGTACCAAGGAAATGAGCGTGTGCAACGTGCTCATTTGCAGCGGTTGAGAAGAGACTTTGAAATACTTGAAATGAAGGAGGGAGAGTCAGTCACGGAGTATTTTCCGAGAGTGATGTTAGTGTCAAATGAAATGCGCAACCTTGGAGACTTGATGGATGATTCCAAGATAGTTGAGAAGATTTTGCGTACCCTTCATGAAACATACAACTATATTGTGTGTTCCATTGAAGAGTCGCAAGATATCAACACTCTTTCAATTGATGCTCTGCAAAGTTCTCTTCTAGTGCACGAAAAAAAACTCCAGAAACGCAGTGGAGAGGAGCAGGCTCTAACCGCAGCCGTTGGGACTGGAAGAGGCAGAAGTGATGGTGGACGAGGTCGAGGAAGATTTCAAGGCAGAGGTCGAGGTAGAGGATTCAATAAGAATCTTATCGAGTGCTATAAGTGTCATCAACTAGGACACTTCAAGAATGAATGTCCTACTTGGGAGAGAAGTGCTAACTATGCCGAGTTGGATGAAAATGAGGAAATGTTGCTGATGTCCTACGTTGCTGTGAACAAAGCAAACAGGGAGTATGTTTGGTTTCTCGACTCCGGTTGCAGCAATCATATGTGTGGCACTAAAGCATGGTTCTCTGAGTTTGATGATGAATTCCGGCAGACTGTGAGGTTGGGAGACAACTCGAGGATGGTGGTAAAAGGAAAGGGGAACATAAAACTCGTAATTGATGGCGTGGTACAGGTACTCACTTCTGTTTATTTTGTGCCAGAATTAAAGAATAATCTGCTTAGTGTGGGGAAATTACAACAAAGAGGGTTAACTATCTTAATCAAGGATGATATGTGTAAGATTTACCATCAAATGAAAGGACTGATTATGAAGTTAGATATGACTGCAAACAAAATGTTTGTTGTGTTGGCCTCTGTGAAAGATGAAGTTTCAGGTGCGTCGGATTCTTGCCTACAAGCAGTCTCAGAAGAAGAGGTGCAGCTGTGGCATTCAAGGCTCGGTCATCTAAGTCCAAAAAGTATGAGGACTTTGTACTACAAAAAAATAGTGAGTGGCATGCCGATATTCAGTACTCCTTCCAAAATATGTGAAGTTTGTATGAAAGGCAAGCAACACAGAGAGGTTATTCCGAGAAAGAGTTTGTGGAGAGCAACAAAGAGGCTGCAGCTAGTTCACAGTGACATTTGTGGACCTATCACGCCAATCTCACATGGTGGGAAAAGGTACATAATCAATTTTATTGATGATTACAGCCGGAAGACATGGTCATATTTCTTACAGGAAAAATCAGAAGCTCTTAACATATTCAAAAGCTTCCGTACATTAGTAGAAAAAGAAAGTGGTGAAGTAATCACTTGTTTGCGCACAGATAGGGGTGGTGAGTACACTTCCATGGAGTTTCAGGAGTATTGCAAAAGGAATGGAATAGCAAGACAATTAACTGCTGCCGACACACCACAACAGAATGGCGTGGCCGAGAGAAAGAATCGTACGATAATGGAGATGGTAAGATGCATGCTGATAGGGAAGTCTGTTCCCAAAGAATTCTGGCCGGAAGCAGCAAATTACGCCATTCACATTCTTAACAGAAGTCCATCAGCTGCCGTGGAGGATGTAACTCCAGAAGAAGCATGGAGTGGCAACAAACCTTCAATAGATCACATCAGACTTTTCGGAAGCATAGGCTATGTTCATGTACCAGATGTAAAAAGAACAAAGTTAGATGACAAGAGCATCAAATGCATTATGATGGGAGTAAGCCGTGAATCAAAGGCTTATCGACTCTTTAATCCAAAAACATAAAAGATTTTGATTAGCAAGGATGTGCGGTTTGCGGAGGCAGAACAGTGGGATTGGAAGAAGAACACCAAGATGTTCTTGAATACGAAGAAGAATCAGTCCAACAAGGTCGAGAAAATGCCGAAGAATATGATATAGATGGAAAAGAACAAGTAGAGGTCACTCCACCACAAAATGCAGCAGACGAGAGATCGGTTCCAGGGAGGATCAGGCGTCAACCAATATGGATGCAAGATTATGAGTTAGGAGCTGATTTGTCCGAAGAAGAGCACGAGGATCAGAATTTTGTAATGCTCACAGTCTCTGAAGACCCTGAATCCTTTGAGGAGGCGGTGAAAATGTCCAAGTGGAGAGAAGCTATGAAGAAGGAGATAGAGGCTATCGAAGAAAATGACACCTGGGAGCTTACAACCTTACCTGCAGGAGCAAAAACAATCGGTGTAAAGTGGGTTTTTAAAACAAAACTCAATGAAAAAGGAGAGGTGGACAAGTTTAAGGCACGACTCGTGGCAAAAGGTTATTCACAAAAGCAAGGAATCGACTTCAATGAAGTATTTGCACCAGTAGCTGGATGGGATACTATTCGTGTTATACTAGCACTAGCTGCTCAAAAGGGATGGATTGTATTTCAGTTGGACGTCAAGAGTGCATTTTTGCACGGTAAAATACTTGAAGACGTATATGTAGATCAACCAAGAGGTTTTGAGCAGAAATGAGCGGCAGACAAGGTATACAAACTCCGGAAGGCGCTATATGGACTCAAACAAGCCCCTCGAGCTTGGTATAGCAGAATTGAGAAGTATTTTACAAAAGAAGGGTTCGAAAAGTGCTACTGTGAGCACACCTTGTTCGTGAAGACCGGAAGTGGAGGCTGCCTTCTTAATATAAGTCTCTACGTCGATGATCTTATATTTACTGGAAATAGTGAAATTATGTTTGATCAGTTTAAGAAATCAATGATGAGTGAGTTTTCCATGACTGATCTTGGTAAAATGAAGTACTTTCTTGGGGTGGAAGTGGTGCAAGGCGAGAAAGGCATTTTTGTTAATCAAACCAAGTATGCTAATGAGATACTGGGCAGGTTTGGAATGTATGACTGCAATGCTGTGAAAAATCCAATTGTCCCAGGCTGTAAATTATCGAAAAATGATGAAAGTGGTGCTGTTGATGCTACTAATTTCAAGCAATTGGTGGGAAGTCTTCGATATTTAACAGCCACAAGGCCAGACTTGATGTTCTCAGTGAATTTGGTCAGTAGATACATGGAACAACCAACTGCAACTCATCTTCTGGCAGCAAAAAGAATTCTAAGGTATGTTAAGGGAACTTTGGAGTTTGGAATTGCATATACAAAAGGAGGAGATGAAGAGCTAGTGGGATATGCAGATAGTGATTATGCAGGTGATGTGGATGATAGGAAAAGCACTTCAGGCTTTATCTATCTACTGGGAGGAGGAGCTGTGTCTTGGGCTTCCAAGAAGCAACCTGTGGTGACTCTCTCGACAACTGAAGCAGAATTCATTGCAGCAGCTTACTGTGCTTGCCAAGGTGTGTGGCTGAGGAGAATTCTTGAGAAAATTGGACATGTTCAAGGTAAATGCACTACAATTTATTGTGATAATAATTCTACTATTAAGTTGTCAAAGAATCCAGTTTTTCATGGGAAGAGCAAGCATATTCATGTTAGATATCACTTCTTGCGTGAGCTTTCGAATGAAGGAACTGTAGAACTTGTGTACTGTCCTACTCAAGAACAAGTTGCTGATATTATGACAAAGCCACTTACATTAAAAACCTTCTTGAAACTTCGGGATGAAATGGGGGTCTGTTCAAGAAAGAAGTAAACTGATTGCATAAATGCAATGCAGTTTAAGGGAGGAATTGTTGGCATTACTGTTGACTTTGTTTTCAAATAGGATTAGTCATTTGTTTGTGTTTTGAAATAAACTCTCCTGGTCTAAGGGAGTGCTGTTAGTGTAGTTAGAGTTTGAATGTTTCTGCTTAATAATAGGTCTCATACCCACAATTAGGAGTTTGTTATATCGTGGAGCCTTATTCCAATTATATATAATGCCTATAAAAGGCCAGTTGTTTTCTCAATGAATGGGCAGACACTCCAATACATTTGTGTGTTCTTCTTAGCTCTTGACTGTGTACTCAACAGCATCTTAATATCCGATGTTGATCAACACATTATGAACAATAATGGTACTTCATGTTTAAAAAATAAACTGCAAAAATAACGAGGGCATAATTCACGAAATAAATGAAAGCAAAATTCACTTTTCACCACCGGAAGTAATTTTTTACTCCACCTAAAAGTTATGGATATTTTAGTGTTTAAAGGAAGCAAGTTCATCTCAGAGAACTTATAACATATTTTACATAGGAAGCTAATCACTTTGCCGTTAAAGACTCTTTAGCATTTTCAGTGCACCAATACGATCTGTGGTCCAAGAAGCAGCTTTTTAACTCCATTCTAGTTTTTGACCAATTTAACTCTCCCGTGATTTTTCTTGTCATTCCTTCCTAATACCAAAACCAAAATTATTATCTATATTATTACACTAGAGTTGGTTTTCTAATTTTCTTTTTTTATCTTGTAAGTTGTAAGTAATATCTCTTTGATTCATAGTGGGTTAAGCTGTTTTCTCATGTGCACAATAAACAAACACTAATATAAATATATAAACATCAATCCATTATTGAGTAAAAACACTTACCGTTGAATTCGTTGAAAACGATAGAGTACACGTGATTGCACATGTTTTGGTCTCTCTAAATTTGAATTTGTGATTGCACATGTTTTGGTACCTCTAAATCTGAAAATTTCCATCTTTATTCCATCATCATCCACCACCTGAACAAAGAAAAAAGAAAAAACAAATCAACTTCATCGGCTATGCCCATGCTAGTACGAACTTATTAGTGATTTTTTTTTATTTTTTTTAAAAAGGAAAGGTTGATACCTGTGTAAGTAGAGTGTACATATATGGGAACGTATCTAATTTAGATTTCCACTTTCTTGCCTGCTCAAAAATACATTCCAAAATCAGGAGGCTTGGACGCAGCAAAATGTGAGTGATGCGTGGAATGTGCAGCCGTTGTTTGCTTCAAACGTGTAGATAAAATGCCCAACGATTATTCATGAGAAGAAACACTACAAGCACCAATGTAATCTAAATGTAAGACCTATATGGATTCTGAAGCTTGGGTTGACATCCAACATGACCCTCATGTACCTCAGAACTGCTAATTGAACTATACCAGTACCACAATTTAGAGTCGACCATATATTGAATGTCCATTGATACTACAAGAATCGAAGAATGAATTTGAAAACAGAGTCGATTCTAGTAGTTCAAGTATATATAGAGTACAAATTTTAAACAATAGTCATCCCGTATAAGTAACATAAAAAGCATTTGACTGTAACTTGGGGGGAAACATCTCTGTGGTCTGTATTGACATGTGGTTTTCTTAAGCATATATATGCTACAGTATATGTACATCATGACTTCTTTTAACGGGCAGCAGGAAGTTCCAAGCCACCACCAGGAATTCTGGGCTGAACCATAAATGGAAGTATAATTTCCGCAGCAGGCGAATTCGGAACTTCCTCGCGGAAGGCTACTTCAAAAGCCACGGATTGATAAAGGCAAACCTCATCTTCCTTGCAGTTGTAAACCTGCAAAACTCAACAAATTACAATCCTTTAAGACATTTCCTGTCAGTCAAGCTGACTATCAAATTATCATTTATGATGTAATGTACAGGGTAAAAATAAGTATGTTTTACTAGTGGTTTATGTACTGTGGACATCGCTTTTCCCTTGATATGACATAATAGACTATCGAGAACCATACCTTGCAGAATATTCGTCCCATGGCAGGGGAAGTTGACGGTCTCTTAAAATGAAGTGATGCTGACCCGTCTGGACTAAGAGTCCCATCCAAGGGTTCAATAACCATTGAGTTTTCTGGCTCGAGTTCAACAGTGAATTTGCTACATGCTTCCTGCAGATGAGAAGATTCAAAAACAAGTAAAAAGAAATCCCCTATTCGATTTCCTTTCTTGGTCACCAAGCATTCGTTCAGAGTCGACAACAGCAAGAAGTTAAATGGCATCTGGTTCAATGTACGCTATCTTGCCTAGTTCAATCAATGGCAGGAAAAAGGCACTTGATCGACCAATCCCCCTCTTGTCGTCAACCGGATTTCCCTTCCATGACGAATCTTGAAAATGACATCGGTTTTAAAATCCCCTTTCCTTTGACCAACTTGTCCTTCCTTTCTCTTTCTCGGTAAGCGGTTACGTTGGGTCACATAAAAAATGGATAAAGAAAGGATATCTATACGTGTCTGATTCCCGGCCATTCATTCGCAAGTCACTTATAAGACGTGAGAGATGCTCAAAGTCATAACGGGGAAGGCCGGAGACTTCGCTCAAATGGGGGGCTGTTTTCTTTGAGCAAGGTAAACCTGTTAATGAAGCTAATAATGTTTGGCTATGCATTAGAAAGAGTAAAGAACGAAAGGTAGTATACAATAAGAGGAGGGACCTTCGAAAAATGATATCCTTCAGGAACTGATAGTTTAAGATACAAATTGCATTCTGCTGATGAACCTCCGTCGACCGTAATGCTCTTCGTGTCAGCTGAAGACCGCCTTTTAAGGCGTTTCAAGGTTTTTTTTGTGGGAGGCTGAACTCCTTTTAGCTCTAAAGTAAGGAGTTTAGGGTCCTGTTCGTTCAAATCTATGTATCTTATCTCACTATTGTTTGTATCAGCTATCAGAAGTCTTCCTGCAAGATATTATGCAACAAATTCTTAGCGCTTTTTCTTACCCAGTTAAAGGTGTGAAAGACGAGAGATTTGTTAAAAACAATATTCTAGTATGCGTTATGGGGCATTCTTATTACCGTTTCCTGCATCAACAAGTCCTGCTGGCTCTGAAAACTACATAAACAAAAAAAATTACATGTTACCAAATACAAGCATATTTTGAGAATCAACAACAAAGAACATGAGAAACCAAATAGTTCCCACCTGTGATGATAGAGCAGATCTGTCCTTAAAACCAGCACGTCCAGTTCCTGCTAATGTGACCACTCTCTTGCTCGTTGGGTCTAGTCTCTTGATCTGCCATTTTGAAGATAATTTAAAATTGAATACACGCACTATTCAGTGTTTATGAGAATATCACTGCTTAGTAAAAGACACTTAATGGCGTGACTGCCAACTTAAAGAGAGGCTAATAATGCCACGGATAGTGGTCGAAGTTGTATGAGAGGACCAATGCACCATAACCCTCTGTGGTCCAAATAGATAAACGAACTCTAGAGCAGTTTCACAATAAAGTTAACGTACTATATATGAATCCTCATGAATGCATTTGCTATTTTTAATATATGTGTACACAGTTCCTAACCAATGTCTACCTTGTTATTATAAGAATCTGCCACGTAAACTTGACCATCCTTCGCACATAAGACACCCAGCGGGTGCTGGAGAAGTACATCAGAACCTACTCCATCGTGATCGCCAAACTGCACAGATGTGTACAGCTAAGAATTTGTCGAGTTAGATAAACCTCACAAAATCTTGATGACAACATGAAGACTACACTGGATAAATCAAAAGTACCTTAAATAAATTGTCCGAGAAAACTGGATCACCTCCAGCTAGCAGTTTTGTTCCTCCTGTTTTCAAGTCAAGTACCCTGACTGAACTACTTTCAGTATCTGCAACATAAATCTCCATCTTACCTGCAGATAAATGAGATAAGAGCCTAATTTTGAATGTAGTAGTAGCAATTTTTTTTTTTAAATCTACATATTACCAGGGTATAGTGAAATTCCAGAAGGTTGTTCAAATGACGAGCTCGAAGAGCTATCTCAAACTAAAACAAAAAAGAGAAGTGGTTAGTAATGTATGACGAACATCAAGCAATACAGTTGCCACAAAAGTGGACTTCTGGTTTAGTTAAGTGAATAATTTGAGGAAAACCGTGAGAATAGGAATCCAGACCAGCAATCATAATAACAGTAATATGAGAAAAAGATAAAAGTAGATGTGATAGATTACGTTGGACCATTCAAATTTCTTTCATAACCATCACAACTAAAAGCTCTAGTAACTCCATCTAAAGTATTGTGCTCCCAGATTTGATGTTTACCAGCCAATGCAATGTAAACCATCTCACTAGTGGGCTCAAAGAAAACATCCCAAGGGGAATTGAGGAGCTAAAGAAAAAAAGAAAAAATAACCAACCAAATTAAACATCACCTTTCGAGAACAGTGTATTTAAGTAACTAAACAATAAAACTCTGCTGTTCAGAGGTCGATTATATAGAAACTGTAAATGAAAATTGAGTGTACCAAAAATGATGTCAATTGCACGAGCAATGGGACCCAATCGAAGTGTATACTGTATAGACAGGTTCCTTGAAAAACAGAAAATAAATGCGCCCCAAACAATGTACATGTCAACACTTGCCTGAGTGGTCCCTTTTCGCCCTCCCTTATAGTCGGAACCTTTGGTTCCATTTCCAGCAAGAGTCTTCACCAGCTCATTTACAAAATCTATCTCCCTATATGAATAAAAAATGTCCAGTAAATACAAATAAGAAATCTTAAGAATGAAACATCGAGAGACAACGAGTGCAATATAGATCACATTCTCGTAGTACCTCAGGGCATGATTTTCGGTGTCGGCGACATATAGACAATTTTTCTTTGGGTTGTATGCCAATCCCTGCAATTAAAAAGACATAATTGTAAGGCTTGGAGGTATGTATTCGACATGAAACTTGCCAGAAAAAACAAGAGGGTATTTTGCAAGGCATGGAATGGAGCCACTATGAAGAAGTTCCAGGAGTTACGAAAGAAGCTTCGGGCTCATCTTGGTCATGGGTTGAGAATGGGAATTGAACTCTATAAGCTCGAATTTCCCGTTGTTCCTCAGTAGCTCAGTGGTAGAGCGGTTGGCTGTTAACTGATTGGTCGTAGGTTTGAATCCTACTTGGGGAGATTTTATTCATTCTGAATGAAAAAATTCAGAATGAAATGAAAGGGCTCGCCTTCACCGTTCGGAGTTGGTAACCCGTTCCTTTTCTGATGCATTCGTATCACATTCTGTTCTGCGAGAATGTATGCATGTCTAAAATAATTATTTGCATTGATTTCCATTTAGAATGGAAAGCAACGTAATCGATCTGTATGTCTGCAAAACCCAAGAAAATTCTGAGGAGACAAATACAGCAAGGTTACAATTAGTAGATTCATTAGTTACCTGAGGACGGTTGAAAGTGGCATCATCAAAAGTACAATCCTGTAGACCCTCCTCGCCTGTACTCCCAATTTGGACAACAAAATTACCCTCTAGGTTTGTTACAACCTGACTTCCAAGAAAAATGATACCAGTAAGATAGGCTTCAAACAAAAGTTCTTATGCTAAAATCAAGTGCACATCTATGCACAATCAATGGCGAGCACAACAAAGATGGTATACATGCTACGATTAAGCTATAAGTTCAAGAGTACTGTGGGTTTCCCATGTTATACTTATTATGATAAATAGAAAGGAGAGAATCAGAATATATCAAATGTACTTTGAAGATATTGGTGACAGACTGCAGTTCTGTGGACTAGCCCAGCAGAAAAAATATCTTACCAAGAGTGGGACACTGCTTGTCTAGGAATTGTTTAAACATTGAAACCGAGAGAGCTTCCAATGCGCTTATGGTTACTGTCTAGGAATTGATTAAACATTAAAACCGAGAGAACTTACAATGCGATTATGGTTACTGTCTGCAATAAATAACCTATTGTTTAAGAGATCAACTGCCAGCTTGCCAGGAAACTTTAGTGGAGATGTAAATAACGTGGATCATTGTCCTTCTCCAGTAACAAAGGAAGAGGAGTGCTGTCTAAGATCTCTTTCTCGCCGTAAAACAAAAAAGCTGCCTCCACTGAGTCGTCAAGATCCTGAAGCATAGTATCATGTGTATTTTAGAATTGAGAAGCAACTTCAGGAGATAAATAACTGATAAAGGAAGACATCAATACCTTACGACGACCTTCACCTGCTATTTGTGCTAAGAGCTTACCGTTGGGGCTAACGATAGCAAAAGTGGGCCATGAACTCACACCTAATTCTCTCAATAAATACATATCTCCATCGTTCACAACCTACAGTGATTAATTTGAAGAATAAGATTAGTAGTGGATAACTCCAGCAAGGGAACATGACATACTATAGAAATATAAAAAACTGTCAGCTATGGTCTAAGGAGATTGGTCTCATAAGTTAAGCCGCAGGAACAATTAATTTAGAACTCAAGGATTTCAAAGAAAGTCAGACTGTTAGTTGACTCAATTTGTACAAAGCAGAATCAATCGGATAAAAGCAAAAACTTATGTCAGAAATGCAAAATGGTTAGAGGGTTAACATACTGGGTGAGTGATGTCATAGCGTAGCACTGCATTCCAAATAGCTTCTAAATCCTTCTCGTTGTCAAATTTAGCTGAATGCACTCCAACAACAGTGAACTAAACAAAGAGAACATGAAACTGATCACCTCGAAAGAAGTTCTGGAACCATTAAGTAAATCATGAGAAAGAGAGAGAGACTCACCGGCTGATCCTTATACTTTTTCTCCAAATAATCTAGGTCTGGAAGCACATGCATACAGTTTATACAGCAATAGGTCCAAAAGTCCAATAGCACAACCTTCCCTTTCAAATCCTGTCCAGAACACAAAGCTTTCAACTTTTAGCCACAATTCAGTAAGATTATCAGTGTTAGTTTCTGGTTGTAGTTAAAGTGCTTATGCGATATTAAAAGTCATCCAGAGTGCATTAAATGCAAAGATTGAAACAACCACATATTTCATGATAATGGACTACTCTCTTAATATTGCACACTTCTTCCCATGAATCTCAGATAAGGAGCAATAGGAAGATACACGGGCTGTTGTTTATAAAACACAACTATCTATTCTGCCTTAAAGCATAAACCTTTTACCTTGCGCAACTGAAGCGGAGATGTATTAATCCAAACAAGTTTAGATGGAAACTCTGGCACAATATGAGCGGACCCCCTTGTATAGAAGAAAGAACAACACTAGAATCATACAGCTATAATCCTTAGCTATTAAATTCAAGAAACATTTTTACATCAAGCAAAAAAACACAGATTTTCTACTTTTGTAACATACCTGGCCTCCACATTTGATATATAGTTCAGAAATTGTTGGACTCTTGCGGATTGTGCTTGTCCTATAAGCAACCAGTAAGATACATGAATTTCTAATCAACTTCAGTAATGATAACCATGTCACTCAGCTCTCTAGCCTAACATTATTGTCAAAACCAATCCATAGATATAGAAAACAGAAACAAAATCAAAAACTCATAGTGCACCTTTCTTCGAGAGTTTGCTTGACCAACCCACATCTCAATGCACAAGTATTGGAGGAAAAATGGACAGACATAAAACTTTCTTGTACCTTCATTCTGTCCAAAAGTAGGACGGCGGACCCCAAACAACAAGTTCTGACTAGCTTTTAGAGATGTATACTGCATTGCCTGCACATCCAAAATGTTTCCAATTTTAGACAATCATACAGTCAGAGAAACAGTAGAAAGACAATCCTTCTTCTATATATAATAGTGCAGTAATGAAACCTCAGAGACTAACTTAGACATAAAACCAACATAATTTTCACCCAAAGCACATCAAAGCAATCTGGCCTAACGGAAGTGTTTATCTTCTTGATTAGGTTATACCTTCCAATTGGTGACTGTGAAAGCGACACAATACAAAGCAATACCCAAACTTGCATATTTCAAGATATTTCGCCGAGAACCCTGAAACCTGTCAGTAGATAAGTTCTGCAGCCTTAAGGTTAGTTTATTGACCCATATAGATTTCTCACAGGTCAAGTATAAATTCAGATACGAAACAATGACAACACTGTATTCCATGGTTCAGAATTTTTGAAATATTTGCCGTTCGTTTCAGCTGATCCCCATTGTTAAAATGAGGGGTACCTGCGTAAGCACTGTCTTATTTAAAGTCAGCCTGTTGGAGTGTTACTGTCCTTGAGTATTCAGCTACTGAAAAATCACAATGCTAAAACCTCTAAACGTTAACATATTGGTCGTCTTCAATTATCTACCAGTTTCAACTCCTACAAAACTAAGAAAGGCAGACGAACTACTTAGATCTTCAGTGTGTTTGCTAGGCCAACTAGGAGAAACTTCGTATAAATCAAAGCATTTTTATAGAAATGAATTGAACAGGACCTTTTGTATGATTAATTATCACTGCCAATTCAATGAAACACCTTACCCTTCAGCAGCAACGATTTCCTCCTTGGTAGATTTTGTCTCCGTAGATGAAACACCTTCCATGTTATCTTGAAACATCTCCCGGGAAGTTTGAACCACAGAAGAAACATACTGGGCATCTTGCACCGCCTCGTCTGCAACCATTTTCTATGTTAGACTTCAAAGTGAACAAAATGTAGATAACCTTAACCACTGCACCAACAGATTATAATTAGTAATGGTACTGGCAGACAATGCAGCAATCTAAAGCTACATCTGCAGTCTTTGTCTCTTTAGACCTTATTGTGACATAAGAGACATTGTTAAACTTGTCTATAAGTGCACCAGCTAAAGAGTAACACTATGATGGCAGAAGGACAAAATCAATCAAAATGTAAACCAATAACCAGTTTCTGGAAAAGAAAGTACTTCCTCAACACACTAAACCATTAATCTTTAATAGTTCTTTGGAAAAACTGCAAAATGTATCTTCCAGCATGCCACTATTGATGGATGCAACAGGGTATTCAAACTAAAAAAACTTAACAATATGACCATTACATACTATCACAACTAGAAACACCACCACCGCCAAGAATGTCTTGAATCGAGATATATTGTATCTCCTTCTTGATAAGAGCTGGGCCAGCTTGTTTCAGAGTTTCTTCTGGTAATGATGTTGTCACAGCTATACATCTACATGAAAATGGAAAACATGTTACGGATAAAAGTATTGCAAAAGAACCAGGACAAGTACACAGTAAGTGTCCAGTCTTCAAGGATATGCTATAATAAACAGAACTCTGTGAGTAAACTTTCACTATGTATGATGGTAAAGGTATCCGAAGAGACTCACCTCATTTGTGCAGCTTTTGCAGCTTGAACTCCAGCTAGAGCATCCTCAATGACAATACACTGGAAAGCAGGGAGGAAGTAAGACAGCATAAGAGAACAAAATTAAGCATTAGTCATCAAATAAAGATTGGAAACACTCAATTTTGGGTATGATGCAAGACCATGGGGATGTGGTAAAATATCATATCACATACGAAAGGATGCTAAACTCTACAAACATTAGTGACCTTGATAATTCTCTGGAGAATTTGTTAGTTGGTATACCTCCGAAGGGGGCATATTCAAGTACTTTGATGCAGCTATGAAAATATCTGGCGCAGGTTTCAAACTTTCAAACGCATCTGCTGATACAATTGCGTCAAACCTGGAATAAAATGGGATGCACAACACAGTCAGACCAAGGAAAGGTTTATAAAGGGTGTGTTAATAAGCAGTGTATCGCTCAAATCATTGGAAAAGTATTCAAGCAAAATCACCATAAGCATCCTTGATATCACCGAGCTGCTCAGGCTTACATAATAAACTAAATATGTGAGGACCATTTTTTCTATTTCATTTTATGCTACTAATGAATAGACAGAGTCGGTGACTTGAATAACATGAATGGCACCGAGCAACATAAGGGAGATTATGACATTTTATGTTTATAATTTTAGTGATCAGGGGCTGAGATAATCATTCATCTATAAACCATATATAATGTACAAATGGAGATGGCAAGTACTCAATACGCCACCACATTGATGACCACTAGGAGGGAATCTGGCAGTGCAACTATGGTTTTGCTATGGATGTATAAACTTTAGCTGAGAACTTATATTGGCTTACATCGACAAAGGTAAACCACCAGCAGCTAAATTTGCATCAACCTTGATCCGATCAGCACTGGAAGCAACGGCTACTTTCAGACCTTTTTTTTTACACTGAAGCATAGAAACTACAAGTCACCTATTAGCAAAGCAACAAATACAAGACAAGAACCATTTTCCCATCTAACCTCTGTTATGAGTTCAAGGGCACCAGGAAATCCTATTCCAGAGTTTGGTTTTGTAAACTGTAGGAAATTTTGAATACTCATAATATTAACAGCAATTCCAAAACCACAATTATCTGATACAAGGCTCAAATTTCATTTCCTTTGCCATTTTAACGAGTTCTGGATAGATGACACATCAATTACCTTACTAAGATATATTTCAAAAAACTGTTTCTTTGCCACCTCAGTATCAAATCCCTAAACTCCCTTTAGAGAAGCAACACCTCCTAGAAGATTTGCCTCCCCTGATAGTCCATTCAACCAAACACAACATAGCAAATTATCATTTAAAGCCAATGACACAAAGAAAAAGAATATCTTAATGAAATTGTTGTGTATGCAGATATTTACCAGTTCCAGTAAAAGGTGTGAAATCTTCAGCTGTAACTTCCACGCCCATTTCCGCAAACAAATCAACCCCAGCCATTCGAGAAGGTTCTTCACTATCACAAAGAACACCATCCATATCGAACAATACAGCCAATACTTTCCCCCACTTATTTTCTGTTTCACTAACATTTTGCTCTTCTAATTTCAGACAAGATGTAGTAATACTCTTCCTAATATACTTTCTACATTGGCGAGAACTCACTAGATTTCCTCGTCCCAGATCAATCAAACTCGATTCAGAACCAAAGAAGGATAACGAATTTAACTTCGAGAGACACGGATAACAAACAGGGATGGAAGTTTTCGTGCTAAACGATGGCGTCGACAACCGTAACGCCATATCTAACTAAATTACCTGTTTGTGGCGGGGAAAGTTTTGATACACTTTTATAAAGACATTTATACACCTCTGACTAAACACCCTCTTAAATCTCCAATCTAAACTTACAATTGAAATGGGGCTTTGCCCCCTTGCATTTTCAGTATAGTTACACCACCATAATATAATAGTTCAGCAAATTCATTTCATACATAGTGACCAGATCTCTTCTAACCAATCAAAATTTCCACATTATCCACTTACTGACCATTGGATGATTATAAAAAAAATTAAGTTTATAGAGATTTGCGTGAGAAGCATCTCAGGCTAATCAAGCGCTAAATTATCATAGCAGAAGATAAAATCAAACACAATTTTCTCAGTGAAAATCTGAATCTATTATTTACTAACAGTAACAGTAAGAGTTTCTCAGTAAAATCTAGTTACATCATCAATCATCAGCTTATCTATTGTTCATCGCTAATACAACCAGAAACCAGGTAAAAAGATCTAAAGATGATCAAATCTAACCGTACAAAATGTGATCAAAATATGGATATCAAGTTGGAGGAGGAGTGAGGGATATCGATACCCCAGATGAGCTTGATTTCCAGAGCAAAATGACCAAAACCAGACCGATCCATATGACGAAATAGAAAATTCCAATGCGCACCTTCCCACACATAAGATCAGAAAGGTCATCCTCGAGGTTCGTGCCACCGATTTTAAGTAACGATTTTAACCGATTCGAATCAATTCCAGATCGTTTGAGAAGTTCTTCCATCATCATTATCTCCGAATCCTTGTTCTCTGTCTTCTTTTTTGAATGTGATGAAATAGCTTCTGATTCTGTAGATTCATTAGGCGAAGCGTTCTCGGAGCTGTTGATGACTTCAGATGAAGCTGAGAGAGTTGAAGCATCTGCAAACTGAAGATTGTGCAACTAAAATACATTAAACTGAAGAAAAAAATCATTCAATAGAGAGGAAATTTGAAACATAAGTGAAGTTTTACTTTGAAAATGTCCATTGCGGTTGAGATTTCACATTCGTCAGATTTAGCTTGAGTAGAATTCACAGTGTAACTGGTGATTTCAGATGAAGCTGAGAGAGATGAATCTGTATCGAAAACGAGACTCTGCAATTGAAAAAAAACAACAACATTATAATCGTAACTATTCAAAACTTTGCAATCAAATTTTAAGAAAATATTAAGTAATTTGAGATTGGAGCATAAAAACAAACTTACTTCATCTGCTGTTGGAGAACCAAGAAGATCACAATCAAGAATCTCAATAGATTCGATTTCTGAAGAAGTTACTTTAATTTCTTCCATAACAGGTGAAATCATCATCGGAGATCGAGATTCAGAAACAATCTTCAAAAAACAAAATACAAAATCAGTAAATGAAGTGAAGAAGAAAGAGATTAAGATAGAGATTTTGGTTTTGGCTTTGGCTTTGGTTTTGATCTTACGTCTGTGGATTCGTGGTGAAGAAGATTTGCAGTTCGTTTCAGTGGAGTTGATGAATTTCTAGGATTTCGTTGCTGTTGTTGCTTGCGAGGTGTTTGAATTGGAGTTTTCATCGTGGCGGGAGATTTTAAAATTTTTGAGATATTGAAAATGCGCAAAGTACAGAAAGACAAAGAGGAGATGGTATATTTATCTGTGGGACGTGTATCTCGAGGATGTTATTCTTGGCGGCTGCTGGTTACGAGCGCAGAGACAATTGAAAAGAGATTATGGCGCAAGTTTTGCATATCTAGATTGGCTAGTTGCTAAGACAAAGATGGAGTATAGCACCTGTAGGCTGTAGCTTCTTATATTCCTGAGTTTTATAATTGTCACTAGCAGGGGCGGAAGCTGCAAATCTGGTCTTTCCCCAGGTTATATTTCTGGAAGTCTGGAACACTTCCAAGTTCCAACACTAATACTTCCGTTCACTTTTACTCGGAGGTCGAAACAATGTTCAAGGTTTGGAATTCATAAACGAATTCTTAGTGAGAAAGGTTATGTAGTATTACAACGTACATACTTACATGACATAAATGCGTAACAATGTTTATTTACCCCTTCAATGGCAGGAGCCTGAAGTTGGACATAGCATTTGAGATGCCCAGGAAACAATAAAGCTACACAAGAATAGTGAATTACATATTCTTTTTACAGAAAACATCAGAGCTCTGGACTTTATCGACGAGTGCAAGTGCTTTTCTGAAGTAGTTTTAATTGTTATTTTCATTTGCACATGCAGAATAGTATGTTTCATACCATTTAGCAGGTCAGGCTCAAACAGAAATCCCGGAATTCCCACCTGATAAAAACATAAAAGAGCAGTGACGATGAAAATGATTAATTTAAGGAACAATGCCAAGATAATCTCCTGGAGAAATGAATAACAGAGATCCTAATGCTTTTAAATACCTCATATGATTTGCAGTATTATAATTACTCAATCCCAACCATCACGGGATCTCCTGAAATCTTTCTTTTGTAAAAGGGCTTTCTCGGCCTGTAGTCTCTTCTGTTCTCCAATAACAGCCCTACGTTACATGATAGACATCTATAACAAGCATTTAAAAAGTTATTTAATGAACAAAAATCCTACTGCGTCTCTCCACTCCACTATAATCATCAAAGCGCTCTTTTTCAAAGTTGGCCGTCATAGAGAATATTAGTATGTTAATCAAAATCTTTAAAGTATGTTATACAACAACCTAAAATGTTTTCTAGCCAACTGCTATCACTTTGTCCTAAGCTAAAGTTTTACGCACGAGGTTATTTAGAATCTCAAGCATCACATATATTAAATCACGTGAAAAAAAAATCTAAGACTATATACTCTACATCAGACACTTGCCATTCTTATCCGTATGTGAAGACATATGGTACGGATAAAACCACGTAAGAAATGGCTGAAAATGAAGTATTAAAGTTTCCACTGGTCAGGTGTTTCTGTTTCTGTATGTGGGAGGCATTAAGATATAGGGGTTACATTTCATTGTCAGCAATGAAAAGCATATAAAAGAAGAGGATATCAAGAATGAGGTCGCACACAAACCATAGACTGGGACGAGGTACAGCAAAAATTAGAACACTTATATCTTAGCAATCTTTTTCTTCTGCTCTGCTGAAGGAGGTGGTGGGACATACGAAGCAGCATCAATGATGGCCTATTCCATTGCGAAAATAAGAAATAAGGATATAAAACATGCGAGTCTGATAAAACTTCAAGTTCGAGTATCAGCATGATGAACAGTACGACAGTTCTAGAAGGCCATCAAGACATTACAATTAATTTCAGTTTTTCAACTGTGCGAAAGAAGGGAAGGCTGTTCTAATTCTTCTACCACGATGGCAGATGAGAGGAAGAGATAAACCATGGATGTATGGTACCTGCAGTTTCTCCAAACCATCTTCTATGTTGCCCCTGAAGAAGAGTGGACGAAAGAAATGTTGGAAAACAATATATATAAAATATGAATTTTAAGGTTTTAAGAAAATAAATAGATTCTTGTTTTCTTTTATGAATGAAAAACTCATTAGTCCCATATTGGAGAGTTTTCAATCTTAAGCTGTTTTAAGAGACTATATAAAATTATTAGTCCCACATCGGGGAGATCACTCTTCTTAAGTAGTACTAAGTTATTATATAAACAAGCTCTTTTCTCAACCTATAGAATCAATCCAAGAAAAAGGGTTTCTCCATATTTTTGGAGAGACCAAAAGAAAAATATTTTTCTATTGTTTTTCTTAAGCTTTCGCAATTTTCCTTGAGGGTTTTCGGAGTTGCCAAGCTCAAGTTGAGCATCTACTACGAGTGCTAGTAGTAGGTGTAGTAGGGTGTTTTATCCTGGAGGCATCCGCCCTGTGGAGGCTATAGCATCACTCTTGAGTGTAGTCGGGCGCTAATGTCTTAAGGACAGCGTGTTGAACACGTGACTCACTCTGTTTTCCAAAGTTTGTCATGTTGCTGTTGTGTAGATCTGGGGAGCTTATCCATTTCGTCAAATCGATCACTTCCAATACAAAAGAGCTAAGTATCAATAACTTTTGTTTATTTGAATTTTCTTCATTTTGATTATTGCGCCCAACAATCTTAAGACATTACTTTTAGTAGTAATCAAAAATGAATGCTCGATTTGTGAATCGTTGGCGTTGATATTATATTGGAAAACAAAGGATATTAATTGTGAAGTGATTTTTTTTTTTTTTGAGTTTTTTGGTCAGCTGTAGAGTTTCGAGTATATCTCTTAACTTAGAAGGAATTTCGACAAATCCTTTTAACTGAATGTAGTAGACATCCTTATAGTTACCCATACCAAATTTCAGAATTTTTGGAGTTGTAAAAGTATTTTTTAAGTATTTTACAAAACTGAGAAACGTTCCTGAAAATTTCTGACGGACAGAAAAATATTGTTGGCTAAATTAGTTTTTCTGGGGTAACCATGTGTTTTTTGAAATTGTGATTCGAACGAAGTTTGTAGATCTAGATGAATTCTTCAAAACTCATTTTTTATTTTCCGATTCGGAATTGTGGTTTGTGAGATATGGTGTTTGTAAAAACGTTGCGGATGTTTGTCCAGAATATCAATAACTGTATCTAAGCTCTAGACTAGTACGAGATCTTGCAACCATTTACAGTGGTACTTTTCACCTTGGATATAACATGAAAAAGCGGTACTAGTGAGTGCTTTTATCCATGATAGACTTGAGATTTCAATTTTTTAGTTGAAATATTTATCATAAACAACTTAGAGCAAGTAACGAATTGATTTTTGTGAATTAAAGTGATAATCTCTTATATGTGTTAGATTAGTATCACATTGCTAATAAATAAGATGTTAAATCAGTTGTGTATGAGTTATCCATTGTGTTATAAATCACTTTGATTATATGTGCTTTGTGTAGTATCAATTGGCGTGAATCACATGATTGGTTAATAATTATGTATTAGCAATTTCTATGGTGATTTCTAAACATTCGAATATGTTACCTTTCGTTGAAAATATGAGAATCATAATACACTAGTATACCATAGTCATATGGATAGTGAGGTATAAAGTAATTTTTAGTAACTAGTGCAACAAGAAGGTTAAGCGATCAAATGTGCTTGAATTGATACGTATGTACACAAAAATTGTTTAGGGTTTTTATTACCAAGTTTTGTTGCTTACTTATGATAGTGATAGTCTAATGTGAAGAGAGACTTAAGTAACTTGATAACTATGTGTTCGCAATAAATATTTTGAAAAGATGATCACTTATAATATCTTGATAATTTTATATTACCTATGACGAATGAAAGTATCAACCAATTTTTTGAATCCTAGTTGGTCAGAAGTTTTATCATCTTAAGTTGAATGATAAATTTAGTGTTAAATCTCTGATAACTTATATTTTTTTAGTTGTGTGCTTTTCTCCATGGAATAGAGAATTGCATATTCAAATTTGAATGAAACAATTGAAATTCTTACTGTGTTAAGTAATTTTACTTTTCAGTGGAGATGATAAAAAGAATTGGTTGGTAAATGTCAGAAGTGCTGGAACGTGTGCTCCAGAAAAGGCATGTTTTGTCTTCTACCAGGAATGGAAAAGATTAAAAGCATTTTCATGAACAATTCAACTATCAAAATAGTTGAAGAAATAGGTAAATGATGTGCAAGGCCCGTCAGGTATGGACATTAATCAGATTATGATATCATTCTCAATATGTGCATTGCGAATTAAAACTAGTGCCAAATGCTATCTACCTAAGTTACTATGAAATGTTATACTTGGAAATATGGTCTTGTGATGCTTTGAGTGTTAGCTTAATAAAACAAGACAACAATAGATAAAAGGGAAAATCGTCAATGAATTGAGAATGAATACATCATGTTAAATCATAATGTTGGTATAAAGTACCATTATATGGTAAGTCTTAGTTAGATGCAACCTAAAGGACACATAATTCTAGTTTCTTATGTTGAGAAATCCTGATAATTGTGGAGGGCCTTATGTCTCAACTGTGGGGTATAAGATGGAAACAAGTGTTTTTTTGATTTCTCAAGTAGAACACCCTAGACTTATATGTGACATACCCTGTAGACCTCAATTGTGGGGGTCTAAGGTGAGAATGAAGAGTCGACTTCTTTAGCAAATCACTGCATATGATCACCAAAACTGTAGTATGATAATTTGAAAGTTTTGAAGCTAACAACATTTAATTAAAGTAAATTTTACTGTTGAGGATGTTGAGTTCTCGACAATAGTTTTCTGAGGTCGGGTTCTCACACGAGATTGAATAAGTCAGACAGAGACTTGATTTTGTGAAATTGTTGTTAGAGAATAAAGTAGTGATCTCTTGGCACATACTCACATGACTCTAAAATTACTACATCAGGCATTCTTTGCCATTATTGTCAGTATGCTACATTAGATGTATGTTGAGACATTATACATAAATGATTAGTCAAAGGTGCACAAACCTTTAGGGTTTGGTTAGCGCTAGGGGTACAAACTGATTACACCTGCATATACTTGACCTGAACCAAAATGTAAGTCAATGACCTATAAATATTATTATGTGATGATGATGAATACTAGTGATGTACACTAATAAATTTGATAGTGTATTTACACTAAATCAATTGAAGGTGCATATGTTTAGCATGCCTTTGTTACGTGTTTTACAACCACTAACAATTTTTTGTTGTTTAAAGTTTGACAGGAAACTAATATGTTGTTGAAGTGATCTAAAGGATTAGAAAGAACCAAAATCAAATTTTGATGATATAGTTTCTGTCAAATGTGTGTTGTAAAATAGGTGTGCATGTTTCCCATTTTATCCTGGATAATTACAGGGTTGCTCTGATCACAGGACCAGAAAATTGGGATGCTTGAGTTACATATTTAATTTCAAATATGTGATATATATTGCACCAACCTTTGGAGGAAGATGTAATGACCGTACTAGTAAGTAGTACATGTATCTTGTGTATGCCTTTATATGCTTTACAACCATTAGAAAACATGTGATGTTTGTGATTTGATTGAAAGACTAAGTTGTTGTAGACAAGCATGATCCAAAAGTTCATTGGAACCAGAAGAAATTCTGACGGGAATGGTCTTTGTCAAACTCGATGCGTTTAATGTGTGTTGTAAATGTGCAGTGAATTAAGTGTACAAATATACTTGTGATCCTAGAAGAATTAATGGGATGATCTGTTCAGAAATTTAAAGTACCTGAGGTACATTTTAAATTGTGTATGTGCATGATACATATTACACTGACCTTAAAAGATGTTGTGATTTCAGGCTTTGGAGAATCTTAGCCTATGTGTATACTCTCTTAAGATGTATAAATTAGTTGGAAATCCTCCAACATACATGAAGAACTCGACTGAGATGAAATCAGAGTTCGTTTGCTTAAATTAAAGCATAAGAGGAAGATGAATTGCTAAAACCCTTTTGTTGGGTATTCCTCTGTGACTGAAGCCTGTGGCCACCACTGTTGAAGCTCAATTGACTATGTGAGTGTAAAGTAAATGAGCAATGGAAAAGTCTAGACAAACTCAGAGAAGGCTAATTCGGTAAGACAAGTACTCTCTAATGAAGTGATTTTTATAGACTTAGTGAAGTCAAGAGAAAAATCAGTGGATCCTTTGACGGAAGGATAATCTAGAGTGGATTTTTATAGACTTGTTATTGCATCGAGGGGGATGGGACTTAAGCTCAAGAAATAAAATTGCCATGAAGGACACTCAACCTTAGTGACTGGAAATCCCAGGATCAAGGTTCAAAGAGACAACTAATTTGTGGTAATTAAAGGTATGTACTATCAAGAGAATTACATTCTCTGTCCCTCCCTATGGTGCATTGTTGTGATAGTGTGACTGCATGTGAAGGATGACTTTTAAGAATAATGAGTTCTATAGTTTCAATTTAAGATTGAAGTGGGGTGTAGCAGTAACACTCTTGATAGAACTCACCTATCTGAATGAGGAAGTGGGCCGCTTCCTATGAGAATATGAGTTGATTCTCTAGAGCATTCTGAGAAACGGGATATTTGCTCAGGGCCAAAATGAGCCAAAATTAGCAGTTCAAGACATCGCGTTCACTGTCTCTAGCAAGCAGTTCCGGTAATCTCTCACTAAGCAAAGGTTCAAGAACTCATGGACACCTCTGCCTAAAATGGTATTTCCTGCATTTTATGTGATTTTTATTTTTTATCGAGATTTAATTCATTTTGATAAAATGAGTTTTATGTTGTTTTTTTTTATGGTCTTGGTATTGCTGATACTTAGGACCTAAGGGTCACTGGATCACTGGCTAATTTTTACTTTGGTGAACGGAACCTTTAGCCCCACTATATATGGGAAACTAAAGATGAAAGCTCTCGATACTATTATGATTTATGCAATCAATAGTATGACCCTGGGGTCAACACACTTTTTTGTAAGGGAGAGGACATTGGAATGGCTATTATGATTTCAATACACACGGTTTGGCTGATTGTTCAGTCAGTTCGATCGGGTCGTGGAATTGGGGTAATGATTTACCAAGATCAATTTATGTTTTTCATGTTTTACTTAGGTTTTTTCATTCATGTGGGGGATTGTTGGAAAACAATATATATAAAATATGAATTTTAAGGTTTTAAGAAAATAAATAGATTCTTGTTTTCTTTTATGAATGAAAAACTCATTAGTCCCACATTGGAGAGTTTCCAATCTTATGTTGTTTTAAGAGACTATATAAAATTATTAGTCCCTCATCGGGGAGGTCACTCTTCTTAAATAGTACTAGGTTATTATATAAACAAGCTCTTTTCTCAACCTATAGAATCAATCCAAGAAAAAGGGTTTCTCCATATTTTTGGAGAGACCAAAAGAAAAATATTTTTCTATTGTTTTTCTTAAGCTTTCGCGATTTTCCTTGAGGGTTTTTTCGGAGTTGCCAAGATCAAGTTGAGCATTTACTACGAGTGCTAGTAGTAGGTGTAGTAGGGTGTTTTATCCTGGAGGCATCCATCCTGTGGAGGCTATAGCATCACTCTTGAGTGTAGTCGGGCGCTAATGTCTTAAGGACAGCGTGTTGAACACGTGACTCACTCTGTTTTCCAAAGTTTGCCATGTTGCTATTGCGGAGATCTGGGGAGCTTATCCGTTTCGTCAAATCGATCACTTCCAATACAAAAGAGCTAATTATCAATAACTTTTGTTTATTTGAATTTTCTTCATTTTGATTATTGCGCCCAACAAGAAACTAAATGCTTAGTTCAAGACAAGCGAAATGGATAGAAAAGATGAGTAGGGGACATAAGCTAACTTCTGCTTTCTAGTTCTTGTAGAAGAAATCACAAGCTCCCCATCTTTGTTCATCCGATTCTTCTCCTGCCAACAAACATGGGATAAAAATTATAAATGTACAAGGACAGACCCATAAGAAACTATGTGATGCAACAAAACTATCAGAAGTAACAGGACAAATTGCTTTCCAAAATACATGTTATTGACATATGGGTGTATCCACCAGGATTAGATCCTTAAGAATTAAAAGTAAGAAGGCTGACAATTAATAATGAACGAAAGAGAAAAAAGATGAAAAAAAAGTTTAAAGAATTTTATTGAACCATTGTAATTAAAAGTATACATGTGGGTGAAGAGTAAAGACTGGTCCACATATAGCTTTCTCCCAGGTTAGCCTTTCATCCTGCCAGGGAGATCTCACTAGCTTCTGAACTCAAGATCTCGATCTCGATCTTGCTTGCTTGTCATCCCTTTTAGGTGCCATGGGATCTCGATCTTGCTCAACCAGGGAGGAAGTAACCCCAAACACATAGAATTGGATAGAAAAGTATAGATTTCATAGTTTTCGCACATAAATCAGTATTCCATGATTTAATATAATGAATTCTCTAAATAGGAGACTATGAATTTTTCTAAAGAAAATCGAATGTAGGAGTATAATGTATTCTTGTTTTTTTCTTTGATTGATAATATAATGTATCTGTTGTAACACAAATATTCCTATAACACTCCTCGAGATTTGTGTTGAAAGATGAAATGTTAGCAGTCAGATGAGTTAAGATTTGTACCTAATTGATAAAATATGGACCGTTAGATGATTCACAATATTCCTCAAGATGCGTTCCTGATGGATGAGGAGGTTCCAGCTACTGGGTGAATCAACTCTTTAATAACTTTAACTCTATAAGAATTGTTGATTAATAGAAGATGGGGTACCTGCAAGGACACTCCGATGCCTCAATGAGTAAGAGCTCTCACCAGGTTTTTGTAGAGAGAAAAGGGTTAGAAAATGTGCACCTCTCTAGTTGAAATTCCTCCTCTATTTATAGGTTGTAAATGATATACCTCCAGTCAAGTATCTGTCTGGATTTATTTGACTATGTACCTGGACCAAAATAATACTTTCTTGTTGTTACGTCTACTATTTTGTTCTTTAGGAAAATTTATTGAAATAATACTTTCTTGTTGTTACGTTTACTATTTTCTGGTTGTGCAACCTTTTCAATTTTGAATACTCATTATCCTGAGAAGGGGGTTCCGCTACCCTGGAACTAGGTCCTTGCTTATTTTAAGCCTGCGTTAACATTAATTAATATGCTAATAAATTCGTACAAAATTTGACTAAGATCGTGCGAGGATTATATTTTGAAATATTTCCTCTAATCAAAGACAAATTGGTTTGACACTCACTGCCCTGAGATGGGGTTCCATTTCCCATGGAACTAGGTCCTTAATATTCTTAAGCTTGTGCTAATACCGGTTTTAGCTGCTCGTAAATTTGCTCAAGTATTGACTAAGACATGCGAGGAATATGTTTCCTCTAATCAAATCCAAGTTTGGATCGATGCTAGTCATACGAGAGTTATTGTTTAACAGCTCTGACTAGTATGCATGAAGTGTGTGAACGATCCTATCTATGTTACTGTTATTGCTAAACAACTCTTGCTAGTACGGAAGTTTATGTATCACTAAATTTAAAAATAATTTATATCAATTTGAAGTAATCGTTTAGGCTTACCTCATGAGTTATGTATTTCCTAATTACGAGAATATTAGAACTCTGTTGTTATCGCCATCTTTATATGCCTTGACCTTCCCGTCAGAAATAACTATTCACATTACTTAAATTATGGATTGAATTCGTAAAAAAAATCATTTATTATAGGGAAATGATTATTACATTAATGGTAGAGTTTTTTCAAATTGAAAGAATTCCATGGTTTTGGCTCCATATAGCCATCAAAATTCTTCATCCAGTATGCTCCGCCGTCAGTAGGCCTATCGATGAGGTATGGCCCCTCCCAATTAGCACTCAATTTTCCACTGTTAGGATTCAAGTGTACTAGGCTTGGTCTTAAGTAACACTTGCTCACCTGGTTGGAACACCCGTTCTCGAACTTTTTTGTTATATTGGAACTTCATGGACTGCTGATAAATGACCAATATCCTTGAAGCTTCTTCTGTATCTCCTGACAAGATTTCTGAATTTTAGCCCAAACGTTCCACGATATTTTTTGTGGTAGGAACGAGTAATTTTACAGGAGCCACAACTTCCACTTTGTAAGCCGTAAGTGGTGCAAATCATGTTGATCGCCTTGGTGTTGTTCCGTACTCCCATAAGACTCCGGGTAAGAACTCTGTCCATCTTCCTTTAGCTTTATCAAGAATTCGTTTGAGGTTGTCTAAGATTACCCGATTAGTTGTTTCAGCTTTCCCGTTACTTTGTGCATAATAGGGTGTGGAAAAATTGTGTTTGATATGCAATCCTTCACAGAGATTTGATCGTTTCCGAGTCAAATTGTTTCTCATTGTCAGATATGACAGTCATTGGTACGCCAAATTTGCATATTATGTTTTCCCAAATAAACTTCCTGATATGAACTTCCTCGGTCATGTAGGGCCATGTAGTTTACATGAAACATACTTTTTTGTGTATTCTTTTACTCTCTCTCAATGTAAGGCCAGAAATATCCCTGGGACAAGAGCATCTGTGCTAAGCTCTTTCCACTTGAATAATTTCTGCAACATCCATCATGTTCCTTGGCCAACAATTGATTTCCTACATATGGAGTCACGCAACGCATGTATGGTTCCATTGCAATTGGTTTCTTGTAGAGTTCATCTTCGATCAATACGTACCTCGATGCATTTTTAATACATTTCCAGCTTGATATTTATCTTTTGGAAGTTCTTGAGCTTGTAGCTAATATATGGCAACCTCTAATCTTCACTTGATTTTCTTGTTCAATATCCATTGGACCATTCTCTCCCTCTTCTCGTTAATCAAATTGCATAGACCCATTGTTGCTTTCATTAGTACATATGAGATTCGTTGCGAAATAAGCTTCATGAATGCTAGGAAATTCTTAGAAATCAATGATGATGTATCGCGCGGTATATGACTCTACAGATGATGATAGGTACGCAAGGGCGTCTGCATGCCTATTTTTACCCCTCAGTTTCTGCTCAGTACTGAAAACTTCTAACTTCTTTGCCAATTCGATTATACATTCGAGATCCGATGCCAATTTTTTATTTTTGTCTTGTACGATCCGGTAAGATGATGTGCCACTATCCTTGAGTCGGTTATCAGTTTCACCTTCTGTGCTCCAAGATATAATGCAGTTTTTAGGCCGTACATTGTTGTTTCATACTCGGGTTGATTATTGGAAGTTGTGAATCCTATTAGGATAGTTTTCTCCATCTACAACCCGTATAGAGAGGCCAATACACATCCAACGCCTGCTTCATTGGTGTTTGCTGATACGTCAGTGTATAATTTCCAGACTATATCTCTATCTTCTGGGTCCATGAAGTTAGTCAGTATGTTTCTCTCACTCAAGAGTGTTTTGAGCGTCTTCGTGTACTCCCATGGTAATGGAATCAGATTAGCATCTGCTTCTTGCAGTATTTATTCGTCTCTGGTAGATGAGTTTTCATCTACTGGAAATTTCTCCATCAATGATACAAGTGCATGCCTTTTTTCAGTTGTCCTTGGCTCGTAAGTAATCCCATAAGGGCCGATGTAGGTTTCCAATGTAGCCATCTTGCTTCAATCATCTGCTTTTGCAAGAACTTTTCTTAAAGGGTATTTTGTATATACCACGATTTGTCGTCCTCCCCCTCCGAAGTAAGGCTTCAGACGTCTTGCTGCATGCATTTGTGCAAGAACTACTTTCTCGATTTTTGAGTACCTTGTCTCCTCCTCCATTAAGGATTCACTAACAAAGTAGACGTGTTTCTCATCAGGTTCAAGTACAAATAACACTGTACTTACGACATAATCACTTGCAGCAAGGTAAATACAAATGGTTCACCCGTTCTTGGATCGGAATGATGGGAGGTGAAGTTATGAACTTTTTGATTTCATTGAAAGCGCGTTCGTAATCTTCATTCCATCAAAGCTTTTGTCCTTCTTCAGGATTTGAAAGAACGACTTGCATTTATCAGAGGCTCGTGAGATGAATTGATTGAGAACGACCAATCTCCCGGTAAGTTTTTGTAAGTTTTTCTTGTTTTTTAGAAACGATATATCGAGTAATTGTTTAATCTATCCCGGGTTCGCTTCAATACCTCTCTGTGTCATCATGTATCCAACAAACTCCCACATGTGAGTCCGAATAAGCACTTTCCGGGGTTCAATTTCATTCCATACCGCCTCAACCGCTCAAATTTTTTCTTGAGGTCTAAGAGATGAGACAACTTTTTTTCGGTTTTCACCACCATATCATTGATGTAAACTTATATAGTCTTCCCTATCATGTCTTTGAATATTTCTTTCACCAGACGTTGATAAGTTCCCCCCGTATTTTTTAGGCCGAATAACATGACGACATAATAGTAAACACATTTATCAGTAATGAATGTGGTGTTCCCTTGATCATCTTTATGTAATGGTATCTGGTTATAACCATAATATTCGTCCATAAAAGACAACCTATCATACCCTGATGTAGCGTCGACCAAGTATGGGATTCTGGGCAATGTATATGGATCATTAGGGCATGCTTTATTCAAGTTTGTAAAGTCAATACATACTCTGATTTTACCGTTCTTCTTTGGAACCACGATAATTTTTTCCAACCACTTGGGTAGGGTTATCAATGGGTTCGGGTCCTCCCGGGTATCACTGGACACGGACCCTACTTATAAAAGTTGGACCGTTTTTCACGGCTAGAAATATTGCATGATCGTTTTCCCCCCAACAGTTGTGGGCAAGCTAGCTCTTTCTATTGCAGTCACAGTTTCACGACTGAATCCGACAATCGGATTATCATCAGCTTCGGCTTGCCCTTGATTTAGGCTTATCAAGGAATAAGATCCTGAAAATATGACGTTTATTGAGCTTCCAGTATCGATCAAGATACGTCGTACTTTATACATTCCGATGAGAGCTAGGATAACAATCCCATCATTAAGTGGATGATAATCTCCGTTGAAGTCGGCATTTGTAAATGATATCTTCTTCTTCCCTTGTTCCAGAGTCTCAGTGCCAATCATATTGATATAATCCACCTTGTTCTATATTCTTTAATCATGTATTTATCGTATCTTCAGGCGTTTAGCATTTTCATGGGCTTTTCTTGAAGTTGAATCGATTCTCGCATGGCTTACCAGGATTTCCCGTAGATTTAGTGCATACCCGTGATGGATCTCTTTTCACATATTGTTGGAGCTTCCCGTTGTCGATCATTTTTTGGATCTCGGATGCAAGCATTCGGTAAATGTTTTTGGTATGCCCGTGATCATTACGAAAAGCACAATATTTGATTTTGCCTCTCTTTTCTTTGGTATCTTCGAATAACGGTCTTAGGATAGGAAGAGAATCTTTGACTTTCCTGTGAAGTTTTCTTAATCCAATATTGAGACTTGGAAATTTTTCCCATTCCCTTATTTGACTCCTTTTGAACTCTTATATTTTTTCGCGTCGACTTTTCGAACTGTCATGATTTTTCTTCCTTGATTCGTCCTCCGGATAATGTTTTGCTTTGGATAACATCTCCGATGTTGACCATTTCGTCAGTGACAACTTTTCTCTTTTTTCCCTTTTTTCTCTTGCATACCTATCTGCCCTTGCATACAATTCTTTGAGGTTTTCAACCGTTCGCACGGTTAAGGAATTGAACACCCTAAATTTATCATACGGCAAGGCATTCTTGTATGCTTCAATGATGATTCCAGCATCAATTGTGCCGACTTCTTAACGGAACCACTAGTTAAAAGTTGTTATATTTTTGTTTATTTCTTTGCGCATTCCTAAAAGATGACTGCTTCCCTTTTTTCTTCCAAGATTGATCTTATACTGCTAAAAAAAAGCATCTGACAGCATTCCGAAGTTCACGATTGAATTTGACTCTTGCTGAGAGATCCAAGTCAAAGTCTTACCTGTTAGTGTTACATGAAAGGTTATGTATAGCAACTCATCATTGTATACCCATAGGCTCATTGAAGCTTGTAAATGGTGAACATGTTCTACATGATCGCCACTTTTTCGTCGAATAACTCATTGAACTGGGGTAGCAAAAAATTTGATGGAGGATGAAACAGTCTTATCTTCTCGATGAAAGGTGAGTCCATTGATCTTTTCATTGCTAGAACTTGTAGCCCCTCTTCTCTGGATTATTTTTGAGATAACATTTGTTCGATCATCTCGCTCAGCTTTCTTTTATTGAGTTCTTCGATCTGCGACGAATCTCCTTCAGTTTTTCGACGGATTCGCTCATTTCTGACTAACTCTTTGTTCTGTCTAGATTTTGCTTTCTCTGTTTGTGTTTCTTTGATTGTCGATTTTCGTCGTAGTAGTCCTTTCGTTTCCGTTTGTCGATGTATCCTTTTCACCTTCGCTCGTCGAGGTATTCCTCTCGTTCGTGCATGTTGTTTTGCCAATGGCTAGGTCCAGATTGTCGTTCCATTTCTTCGACAAAGTGATTCTTTTTGTATCGGTCATTCAGCCTTCGATCTTCAACAACTTTCCTTTCAGACGATCTATGTCTCTTATCTTGAATATTCTGCACCTGTCGTTCCCTCCAACCCTCACGTGAAGGTTATACATGCCGGTGCAAAATCATACTTTCAGAGTGTTGAATATTACCCGTTTACGGCCTATTCTCCAGTAACGCTTTTAGTAGTCTGTTTTCTTTTTCTAACTTTTGTAGTCTTCCACGCAGAGTCAAATCTATGGGTGTTACTCCTGTCCTATCCACTTGCACAATATGAGAGGCTAGACGAAATCCCCTATTGGCGAGGGAGTTCGGACGTAAGTGTAGCATGCTTGTTTGGTGTTGATCACCATCCTTTCGAGATCTGTTCAGATTAGCACCATCATTTAAAGGTAGAGTTGCGATACGTACCTAACGATTTCATCTACTTATCTCGTGGGGATAAGTTCTCTCAGAAGTACATCTTGATGTCGTTGTTGCTGGTGACGTTTCAACCCCCTCTCAAAGTGGGTGATCAACATCGCTTTGAATTCCTCGTACTCTTGCATTTGCAATGTCGTTCTCATCACTCCAATTTTCCTATGATGTTGTCATGGATCTGGATTTGTTTTCCTGAAGAATCCTCTTCTGCCCCATGGTGGGTGTCAAAAGATGTTGTAGCAAAAATATTCCTACAACACTCCTCGAGATTTGTATTGCAAGATGAAATCTTAACCGTCAAGTGAGTTAAGATTTGTACCTGATAGATGAAATATGGACCGTTACATAATTCACAGTATTCCTCGAGATGCATTCCTGATGGATGAGGAGGTTCCAGCTACTGGGTGAATCAACTCTTCAATAACTTCAGCTCTCTAGGAATTGTTGATAAATGGGGGGGTGGGTACTGCAAGGACACTCCGATGCCTCATTGAGTAAGAGGTCTAAGCAGGTTTTTCTGGAGGGAAAAGGATTAGAAAATGTGTACCTCTCTAGTTGAAATTCCTCCTCTAATTATAGGTTGTAAATGATATGCCTCCAGTCACGTATCTGTCTGGATTCATTTGACTATGTACCTGGAGCAAAAGCTCTCCAGGTTCATAATTAAAATAGGAAATCTGGTTAGTATAAATATATTTAGTCCAATAATAAATCTACATTTATCCCCTCTTTTTAGTGTGACCAGATTAATTAATGTATTTGGACTAAATATATACCTAAATTAACTCTAACCTCCAGGTTTGAATATATATCTGGCCTTACCATTAGCAGATATACTTTTTTGTAATGGATTCGATGAAACTGGTCATTTTTTATATAAAAAATAATATATTAGGTTATTAATCCATCATAGACTTAGGCTTTAACCCATGATCTAATTAAATGTTTTATATAAAATTAATGGGCTGAAGATCTTATCAAACCCACTATATATATATGGTCCAAACAGTATCCTGATTCCTAATCAGGAATTTGGTGATTTGGTTCTCACTCCTCATTTGAGATTTTGAAGCCATGAGCTGTAAATGATTAACCAAACCCTTTGTCTAAAATTCTAAATGGTCATCAAGAAAATTTAAGCCTGCATTCATAAACTAAACACTTTGAAAACTAGCTTTTGAATACATTTATTTATGGATTGGAACTCAAATAATGTACAACTAAGCTGATTAATCTCCTAAGTTTTTTTGGTTTTTTTATCTTTTTTCTGAAGCAAGTTGTTGTTTTTACGGACATATATACTTAATTGACTAATAATATGTTGAAACTTTGAAATCAAATCTCCATCTCTATCTAATTATCATCGCGCGTCGTCAACTCCACATAAGAAACTTAAAATGCACATATGAGGACCTTAATTACTGTATTAATTAGCAATAAAATTAGCAACATGATTAAGAATGTAATATACTGGAGTATGTTTTGTCCATGTATTATTCAAAAGTCATCGATTGAAGATAATTGCACCGTCTAAACGCAAGAATAATACATTTGGAAACTTAAAAGCTATTTAAACCCAAGGAGATAATCAACATACCACACACCAAATTCAAACACATAGATCAGTCGAGAATATGGCAGACGGATGCGAAGGTTAGTATTTTTACTTATGAATTCCAGTTCATATATACTCACGGTACTGTACAATTTCATAGCTAACCAGTACTAATAATTAGTAATTTATAATCTGATATATTTTTTGAACTTTAATGTTACAGGTAAGAGTTCATGGCCAGAGTTAGTCGGGATGAATGGAAAGATTGCAGCAGCGAGGATCAAATCTGAGAATTGCAAGGTAAATGCACTTGTGATACAAGAGGGAAGATTTGTAACCTTAGACTTTAGGTGCGACAGGGTTTGGGTCTGGGTCAATGATGCTGAAAAAGTTGTTCGAACACCTATAATTGGGTAATTACATTACATGCACTATATGTATGATGTATGAATTCCTGGTCAGCTTTATCTAAAGTTTTACTTTGATATATCATATATGTATGAATCAAATCGTTATTACTCAATGTATACTTATCGATGATAAGTCGTTTTATTACCATTATAGTTGTCCCTAATGTTATTAAATAAAAACTGGCCGGATTGATTAATTGTGTCATTTATCAAAGCTTGAAACTTGTATCCAACTTTGCATTATCAAGCCCTGCCACCATCTACCTCAAGGTTGTTCCAAGCTGTATCCGAGTTCGAGCAGATTTATATAACTCAAGCTGCAACTTATATGAATGGGTCATGGTAGTAACAATGATCTTCCCTTTTGACTATTTTTACTTCTGCAAGTGATAACTGCTGATTTTTCCATGTAGCTTCTGCCTGGTTTTTGGTATGATTAGAGGGTTTCGGATCTATTTTTCAGCTACACGCATATACGCATACAGAAAAAGGTAAACTCAAAATCAAGCAGATGATAATATACTGTTACAGTCCAAAGACAGGTTGAAGCTAAAAATTGATCTTCATTTAACGAGTACAATATCAAATTACATTAACACTAGTACATAAGAAATTAAGAAATTATTGAAACGACTGCAACCCAAGCTCAAAGTTAACAGAGAGAGCTAGAGATATAGATATTACTCCAAGTCAACATATAGTTATGTACAATCGATCAATACGACTCTTTGAAGGAACTTAAATTACAGCATTACTTACTAACTCATGTTATAAACCTAACTACTTTGTGTAACCTTACTAATTAAAATGTTGAAAAGCCCACAAATAATAGCTACTACTACCTCCGTCCCAGAAAAACTATATTATCATTTTGTCATTGTAATCTATTAATTTTTAGTAATTAATTTAGAAATATATTAAGGTATAATACTAATTAACAAGTATTAATTACTCAAGTACTCAACTATAGTTATGCTTTTATCACTTCGCTTTGATGATGAAGAGGTGATGATTTTAAAACCCTGAAAACATGTTCTTCACCTGTGCATTTGTCTATTCTAACAATCCAATGATTCTTATTATTCTTTGCTGCCATTAAATCTACTTTCTGATTACTTGCCGGTCTTCTACACACCAACAAGCCTTCTCCTATAGGTAACAATTGGGTCTTAAACCCACTCTTATTCCACCAAGATCCCTTGCTAAATGCATTATAACCTACAACTACAGCGCCCTTATTAACTGCGCCTTCGTGAACGGCTCGAAGAATGCCCTCATGATCATCTAAATTGCAATCAACTAGAACAAAGTCAGCTCCTTTGTAGCAGTCCAATAAAAGCCTGCGAGCATCTCCGATAACAAAATCGACAAACTTAGCATTTGGGCCTAGTGCATTTAGTGAAGATTCAAGCTCTTCGTGTCCGCGAAGTATACAAACTACACGACCACCTGTTTGGTGAGCCGCTACTACTAATGCTAGTGTTGTTGCTCCTGCAATGCCTGAACAGGCTTCAATCATGAAGTGCCCGCTATTACCAGCTGCAAGAGCAGATACAAATTCAGCTACAGCTGGTTCCTTGGCTAATTTTCCCTGAAAACATAATCAATAGATTATCAACATCAAAACATTTTGCAATAAGACAATAACAAGTCTAACTACGATATAACTAATTCATGAAACAAATGCATGATTAAGTGTGTGATTTCTTACCATTTTTAAGGTTTTGAGGTAAGCTTTAGTAGCATTTTCAGCAGACCAATTGCAAGCCATTTTTGTTTTTGCTTCTTTATTTTTAAGTGATGAATAATCTTGCAGTACTCAAGTTGATTTGGAAATGATGAATTGATATCTTGATTGAAGAGCTCTTTTCATAGAGTTTCCTTGATATTATCGTGAATGCGTGGAATATATAAACCATGTAGGGGAGGTTGTAATTGTTAGGTACTTCCTTACTCCAGCTGGCAAAATAAAGCTTAAAAATGTACGACTTCATTTGTTAATGACTAATCTACTCAAATCTCCATATAATTAGATTATCATAACTTAAGATTCAATCTTAAAAAGCTTAAAGACGAAAATCAGGATGTTTAAGAGGAATTATCATCTAGCTACCTAAGAATAGTTCTACATGTACCAACAGCCTGGATATATCATGTGACCATACCCCCGGCCACATGCATGGTTTGTGCATGGAATGTATCAGTTAACAAACAATTCAACGGATATATGCGAAATTCCGATCCCAATCAAGATATTTTAAAGGTTCAAAAGGTGTATCCTTGGAAAAATCTTCATTTGGTCATTCGAAAGGTCGGTTGAAACTAGGGGTGGGTAGAGGCCGTAGCGGGTGAAACTTAAAACTACCTAATTCTATTAGTACTATGGGCATAACGAATTTTACTTGTACAAAACTAAACTATTTATTTTTAAATGAAAAAAATAATATATTTTTTTTGAGACGGAGAGATTATTAATATGTTGACTTAGTTAAACGATACAAAGTGAGGAATGCACGTCCGGCCGGCTCTATCTCATTCTGTTCTATTCATGAGGAATCAGAATTAAGCCCTGAGAAATTCACTAAAATAAGAAAATGCAATGCACAACTGCTTTCTGGTTTTCAAGTACATCATATCAAACAGTAAATGTATAAATCTCATCGACACCACTTTGATAATAACCCATAGATCACAGTTCATATATACTTTGTAGGCTAATGAATTTCTTATCGCAGAAAATGATCTACATTAACGGATCTAAATGCATATTACGTTTCGATTCGTCCATTATAAAAGACTAAATCACAAAAATGTGACCTTCCTGGAACCTGGCTAGCTTCAATAATCATGATTAAAGAATTTCTAAGTTGTCGTAGATTCTTATTGTAATGGTTAAGCAAATCTCACAACAATGTTCACCATTTCCCCAAATATTCATGAATTAGCTGTCATGTCCTTTGAAGCACAGACCATACTATCAAACTTCATAACCGAGGAAGAAAATTAAATGTTGGGTACTACTATTTCTCTCGGACAAACCTAACAAAGATCACGTTCATATAAACAGCAAACCGACAATGATGGCCAAATTTTATCCATGCCGTGTATCTAGTTTTGTCTTTTGGTTTCTATACATTTGTATTATACACTGAATATTTTTTTTAATAACAAAATTTTTTATTAGCAGCTAAGCGAAATACATGATGTTTAAACCTTTTGTAATCCCTTCTAAGACTTTAGATTTTAAAGACACTACCCGTGAGTTATCAGCTACGAAAAAATTTATTTTAACTCGACTTCATTTTGCTTGTTTATCAGCTGCATCGTTGTACATCCTATTAATATATAATATTTACATTAGTTACAGAAATCAAAAAAGAAGATATTTCCTTAAATAATGTTCTTTAGTCACAATTTAAGTGCCCTATTTCTAAAAAAGTAATTATGTCTTTACAGTCTGTTCTGATGTTGATGGCATATATCTTCAATTTCATTTCCCATTCTATTGCACCTTGTATTCCTAGTGTTTCTGCTGCTGCTGGACTTGTGGTGTAACCTGAAAAAGAAATTTATATCATTTATTTTTATTATCCAGCTAATATATGATACCAACCCCATATGAACTATTTGATTCTTTAAACGCAACATCAATATAAAACACCCTTTTTTTCTGATCTTCTATTATATTTTGATCTTGAATGGTTTGATTAAATCCCAAATGTTAAGAATAAGGTCTAACATACACTGTACTCTCCCATTCACTTATAAAAATTTTAATTAAGCAGATACAATCAATAGGATTAGGCTTTATCCCGTTAAACACAACAAAATTCCTATATTTCCATATATTCCAACAAACCGTACTAAATTTCTCTTTCCAATCTGTAAAATTTGGGAGAACTAAGTCTTTATCCATTCTAAAAGTTATCATCAAACTCTGGACAAAAAACTGAAACCAAACCAAACAGCCCTAGTAAAACTGCATGTTATAAAAAGATGCGATGAAGTTTCCCTATGTTGATTATCACAAAGCAAACATAAATGATCTACATGCTGTAAAACAGAGTTCATTTTCACATTTCATGGTAGAACATCAGCTGCCATCTTCCAAACAAAAAGATTAATTCTAGGAATATTTTGCATCTTCCAAATTTTAAGCCAAAACTTATCAAGATTGTTGTGATTTTCATTTGAAAATATTATATAAGTAAATTTTGTAGAAAATTCCCCATTTTTGTTACCTAACCATCTTAATGTATCCTTATTAAATTTATTAACATTGATAGACTTGATTCTATTAGTTATGTTTTGAGGGAAAACAAAGTCCAAAAGATGGTTATTCCACTGACCATTTTCATTTAACAAATCAGAAACTAGTTTGATATTATCATGATGCCAGTTCCTTATAGGACCTACACAGGGAATCCAATTTTCCTGAACAATGTTAATAGAATCTCCTAACCCAACTTCCCACACACTATTGCTTTTAACTACTTCTAAACCCTTTCTAATACTAGTCCAAATCCACAAAACTCTTGATTTTCTACTCTTATGCAAAGGATTATCCTTAGGAAAGTATTTTCCTTTTAAAAGTTTGACCCACGGATCATTTGGATTATTAAGAAGCCTCTAAGCTAGTTTAGATATAAGAGATAAGTTCATCTTATGAGGGTTACAAATTTCTATGCCTCCACAAGCTTTTGAAGTACTGATTCTAGACCATGTTTTAGGATAGTATGCTTTTTTTGGATTTTCCTTATTCCACCAGAAATCTTTTTGGATTTTATCCAAAGTATCTAAAGTCTGCTTTGGAAATCTTAAGCATTGCATTTGAAAACAAGGAAAAGTAGATAAAGTTGATTTAATCAAGACCATTCTTCCATCTTGAGATAATAATTTCGTTTTCCAACCACTTAAAGTTTTACAAGTTTTTTCTAATAATGGTTCAAAATTTAAGGTTTTTTTTTCGGTTAAAAAAGAGTGGAGTTCCTAGATATTTTTCATCTTTTGATATTCTCTATACTCTTAACATTCTAGATAAAATCTTAATGTGTTTATTCAGAACTTTTTTACTAAAGAACATACCAGATTTGTGGTAATTTATGTTTTGTCCCGAAGATTTACTAAAAATATCTAGAATGTTCATTAAGTTCCTAACCTCAAAAATATCCGCTTTACAGAAAATATAACAATCATCTGCAAAAAGTAAATGGGATATCGTTGGACAATACTATTGATTTGAACCCCATAAATCTTTTTCTGTTGTTCAACATTCAAAAAAAAGTCTAGATAAACCTTCCAGCGTAGTAATAAACCTTGTCGGAGACCCCTTTGTTGGACTAAACTGCAAACCAGGCATTCCATTCAAAAGGACTGTTTATTTAATAGTAGATATGCATTCATATATCCAGTCATACCACTTTTGGCAGAAACCTAATTTTTTTGAATATATATCACAAAATTCCATTCCATTTTTATCAAAAGCCTTCGACAAATCTAGTTTTAATGCTAAAAAGCCTTTTTCCGATTAACTAGTGTTCATAGTATGTATCATTTCATGCGCAATTACGATGTTATTCTTTTTGGTATCAAAGTTGATTGATTAGGTGAAATGATTTTATCCAAAACAGTCTTAAGTCTAGTTGCTAAATTTTTGGAAATCAATTTGGAAAGAGCATTGCTAAGACTTATTGGTCTAAAGTCATCCGGTGTAACTAGGTTTTTAATTTAGGTATTAAAGTTATGAAATTGTCATTGAGACTGTTAGGAAGTTTACCTGAGGTGAAGAATTCCACCACAAGTTGAGCAATGTCTGGTTCCATCATATTCCAATTTTCTTGGAAAAAACCAGGTGGATATCCATTCGGACCTGGGGTTCCCCAAGAATTCATACCAAATAGAACATATTTAATCTCTTCATTATCAGGTATCAAAGTTAACTTTTCATTTTCAAAATCACTGATAACAGGGCAAATAATAGAATCAAAAATTGGATCTATGTTATTCCCAGAAGATGTACTAATGTTCAGAAAATGATTTTTCAGAAGAGTATCTAATTGATTTTTATCATCTATCCAAATGCCCGAATTATCTCTAAGCGAATGAATGGTGTTGTGTCTTTTCCTATTTGAAGCTATCACATGGAAGTATTTAGTACATCTATCATGTTCCTTGAAAAATTTATCTCTATTGTTTTCTAACCAATAAATATTTTCTATTTTATTCCATGTTTCAAGATCATTTTCCAAATCTTGTAAAACCTTTTTTGACACTATATGACCATGCTTAGAATTCTCTCTGTCAATTTTTTTTTTTAAGATAATCTATTTATTATTAAAAATATTTTTGAAAACATTTTTATTCCAGTCTTTGAAATCCAAAGCAAGATTATTCAATGTTTCCACTATGTTTTCATTCGATCTAAGTCTATTACAAAACCAAGCATTTTCAAAAAATTATGTATAACTCTTGCGTTCAGCCAAACTCCTAAAGTATTTATAAGGTCTACTAATATTTTACCTTAAAGGTTTAAAATCTATCAACAAAGGGTTATGGTCTGAAGCCACTATGGTCAAATGGTGCAATAACGCATTTGGGAATTTATCAAACAAATCAACATTGACTAAGCTTCGATCAATCCTTTCTCTAATATTATCTTCACCTTCTATATTATTTTACCATGTTAAAGGCTCTCCTATAAACTTTAAATCTATGAGACCAATCTGTTGAATAACATTCTGAACTACAACAGCATTACTAGAGTTTAAATCATTTCCACCCACTTTTTCCTCTTGATTTAAAACAAAGTTTAAATCTCCTACCACCATCTAACGACCCCTAATTCTTTCACTTAAAACTTGAATATATTCTCATTGATCGCTCTTTTCTTGAAAGTTGAGAGCACCATACATACAAAAAGTAAAAATATCCACTCATTTAATGGAGAATGAAATAGCAGTGATGATAATCAAATGAACTTCCAAGAGTTTCACATCCAATCTATTAGTCCAAGCAACTATTTCACCCACAGATTGTCTTATAAAAGGAATTATAACCCAATCTCTAAATTGTAATTGTCTTGCCGTAGATTCCATTTTCTGTAACCCCATTCTGGTTTCTGAGATGAAGACTAAGTCTGGTTTATATTTTTCTAAAAGAAATTTTAAATGATTCATAGTCTTAGGGATGTTACATCCCCTAGCATTCCAAGCAAGCAATAGCATTTTAAGTAACTTAATCTCAAAAAATTCCCTCTTAACAACTAAACAAAAAAAAAACTAACAGAAAACAAGGCGGATTTAGAACAAGACAAAGAAAATTAACTAATAAAAAACTAATCTCAACAAGTTTAAAAAAGAAACTCAGATGTAATATGTAAACTAAAACAAAATAACTATAAAGAGAGATTATAAAAAGAAAAATGAGGCAATGCAAATCAAATGAAAAAGTTTTAAGTTTCAGAAGAAATACCGAGTCAGAGTTTTTGGTACTTGAGCTTGTTTCCCCAATCTTTAGATTACTCACTTGTTCTGAAACAATAGATTTTTCCTTGATTACATATTCTGCCACTTCAATAAGAATCCAATTTTGCTGACTATTGTCCCCTTCTTTATCATCAAGAACATTCGAAGAAATTTCATTTGGAGTGCATCTCCCCAAAGAAATATAGTCTTCCAAAAGTCAAGCATAACCTTGAAGATAGTGTCTCCCATCCAACACTTTTTGTAATATTTTTTTTTTGTTTATCATCCTTTAAGTCTTCTTTTTGTTCTTCTTGGGTTTGTTTGCTATTTCCTGCATCCTCATTCTTTTCATTAATCACAACCCCTTTTGTTTTTATATATGGATTAGGACTTATCTAATCTATGTCCATTCTTTGCCTTTTCCCATTACTTTTATTTACAACTTCTTTATCAATTAAGCTTCTGAATTCATTTGATGTCTGATCAACTTTTTTACAGTGTTTTGCTTTATTTTTCCTTCAAGTTCATTAAACCCTTTGCTTCCTATTTAGCACCTATAATAACTGGTGGTTTCCTAATAATTTCAGGGGTTTTCCTTTTGCAAACATAACCTTCAGGGTGCATAATCCACATGTAGTAAGTACAAACCCTAGATGGTAGGGCTACATAATCCATCTCAATGAGCTTCCTGTTATTACCCAAGTCTTCTAAAATTATTTTTAATTTTTTTGTTAATGGTTTAGTTAAATCCATTATAAGCAGAGTTTTATAATCGCCTCTGTGATGATGACCAATAAGTTTTAGAACTTCTCCCTCTTGAGCAGCTACTTTTCTTTCCATATAAACCCTCTTAGATATCAAATTGTTAAAACAGAAAGTAACCCAGAAGATATATTTGTTAAAATTCAGATCAGAGAATCGAACATGTTCTATTTTTTCTCTAAAAGTTAACAGTTTTCCATCTACTGAGGCAATAGACATTACAACTTTAGCAAATTCTTCAGGATCCTCAAATATGAAGAAAAACAAATTTTCATTTTTGGATTGTCTAACCTCTAATTTCCATCTCAAATTACATCTGTTTCTTAACTCCCTTTTAACTTGATCGGCCTGAGCTTTGAGTTATAAAATTCTTCCTCTCTAAACAACTTTCCCACCAACTGCATAATATCACCATTTTTAATACAGATTGCAGTTTTCTTTAAAAAATCCAGGAGTTTTACATCACATATGTCTGAAAGATTGGCCTTTTCTTCCATTAACAAAACCACTTTACTCAGTCCCTCTGAAATAATAGGATCATCCATGAGGAAAATTAAAAAAATTGTAATCTGGAAACAGATTTTGCAGAAAAGAGAAGTAGCAGTTCGTAAGTTTGAATAAGCTTTTTGAGTAGCTGATTTAGAAAAAATGGTAGTAAAAATTGTGAATTTAAAGTCCCCAGACATAAGAAAAGATGACACTTGTAATAGAATATATGAGAATAGCATGCAGTGAAGCAAATGTCTCTGAGAAAAGAAATCCAGAAGTTTTTCCAAAGTTCCACTCATCTGATAAAATTTAGTCCTCATGATTACTTTCCTAGATTTTCCCAAAGAGAACATAAATATATTCAAGCAAATAATCTTTGAAACCTTAATCCTTTTGACAAGTGCATACCAGCTTCTTCCAGAAGTACTTTGGATAATGGTAACAAATGAATAGCTAGATATTCTTCGAAGAAGGGGACCTGTCAGCAAACACTTAACAGATCTCAAATCCATGGAATCCGGTAAGTGCGAATATAAAGGAATGAGAAATCAAGATATTTCCCAAATAATCCAATCCGATTAAGCTGTCATAGAAAACTAAGGATTAATTAGGACAAAAAACGAAAAAAACCAAACTTTATGCAAACTAGAAATAAAACCTAAAAATCCGTAATTAAAAACTCAAAATCCGCTGAAAAGATCCAAATTAGTTAAAGAGTAGACTAAATACTTATCTGAATTAAGAACAAAAACACTGAAATCATCTCAAATTTCAAGCAGAAGATTGAAACAGATTAGACTCGTTGTTGACTCATTTTTCGCCGATTTACAGAGTTTCTCTCTCCAATGTTTGTTCAACTTTAGGGACCCAAAATGATATTGTCATTAAATCTTAAGAACATAATGAATATCAACTCAAAGATTGAGACAAACAAATAATTTGGGACATAGAGCACACCCTAAAGAATTATGGCCTATTTGGCAACCAAAAGCAGAAATGTATTTATCTTTTTTAGAGGCACATTTTTGCATTATACACTGAATTAATGGTACAAAGTTTGTCCATGCCAACCCCATGCCAAACTATTGGAACCGTTTTGATTTTTTTGTTTATTTCTATTATAGTATTGTTGTCTAGTGCAAAACCTACAAACTAGGTTCTTAGCCCAGATCCTATGCACCCTCTCACATGGCTTTGTTTGACTAGCCAGGTGGATAGAAAAACAAGGTGCACTACTATGGGAAATTTTTTGGGCGATGACCACTATGTCGAACAACATAGTGTTGGTCGCTAGCGATCAAGAGTTGATCGCTAGCGACCAAGTCCTTATCACTCGACAAAGAGGTAGCCGCTGACGGCTACTTTCAAGCAACGGTCGGATTTAGGAAAAAACTGCCAAATTTTATTCTTCTATACATATACCCCAACAATTTCTTTCAACTCACACCATTCTTTACCTATTTCTAAAATTGATTCACAGATTTCTTAAAATATCTAACTTTTAACTCACAGTGATGAATTATTTTGATGATGAAGCTAAAATTATTATGAATCGGTTTAAAACACAGCAAGAAACTTATATTCGGGTATTGCAACAAATGGAAGTTGTCCGTTGGTGAGTCATAAACTCGGTCATGTTAAAGTTTTCAGACCCCCCTCCTTTTTGGGTTGCATTTTTAGCTACTTTTGCTGGTGCTCTTCCTAAACTTTTTTGTTTCTTGGTATTAGCTGCATTGAGATCAAAATTAGGGAGTGGTGGTGGTCTACTCGGTGAAGACATTGGTGAATCGGGACTTGAAGTTGGTGTAGAGGAACCACCAACGTCGTATGATGACCTTGTAGGAACTTGCTGCACATTTGCTAATAGAGCATAATTAAATGTGGCAAAATCTTTTACGATATTATAACACCCTTCTAATTCAGATGTTCTACCATGTTTTATGTGCCATTCCCTCCAACACCTTTTTTCCATATTCGATGGTGATTCACCACTCGGTGGTGGATGACGAGCATATTATTGGACATGAACGAGATATTCATTCAATTTTTTGCTCATTTTACCGAAGCGAGTACACAAAGATTCTGGATCACGTGAATTGACGTTCATGGTTTCCTCTTTAAACCCCAGAAATATGTTGCCTCACAAGGTGTTGCTTGTTTTCGAACAACCATTGACGTTATCCTGTGTGCAACGAACATAATTTATGCAAATGCTTTCATCTTCGGCAATTGAAAAATTTGTACCACAAACTTTTTTAGCAGGAGCATCCATTGGAGAATTTTGAGAATTCATTTTATGCTGAAAAAAATTGACTGAGTTTTTTCTTAGACTAAAACTAGGAGAGTTTTGATTTAGATTAACACAAATGCTTATGAGAGATTGAGATATAAAGAAGGTTTGATTGAATTGAGTTTGAAATTGGGTATTTATAGAAGTTCCATCCAAGAACGTTGGATGAGATCAACCGTTGGCGACATAGTCTTTGTCGAGTGACCAATTCTCTGTCGCTCGACCAAGACTATGACGCGATGTGCATCCTCTCAAAGTTGAGCGTTTGAGAGGTCATTTTGATCATTTTCTAGGTCCATAATGACTGTTTTTTTAACCGAATTTAATGTTTTGAGAGGTGCATAGTACTTGGCCTTAGTTATGTACCGGTTTAATACCATTAATTTCATCATGTGTCTATATGACAATGTTACATACGGAGAATTCTTGGGTGATATGGGTGTTGCTTTTAAAAATTGGGTAATATAAAGGGAGATTTTTTTATCTTTTTTTGGAGTAAATCCTTTAACTTAAATTCTTGATTTAAATTTTTACTTAATTTCTTCATTATCATATCAAATGCAAATGGATAGATGGTCAAGTTTAAGGTGAGATTTTTAAAAACAAGAGAATTATCATCAATCATCCATCCACTTATAGAGAAATTAAGTAGAAAATCAAGTCATAAAATTTAAGTCAACGAATCCATTCCGTTTTTTAAATGACTGCACCTCTAAACTCCCAACGACATTACTAAAGAGCCATCTGTTTTTATCGACATAATTTTCTAAACAACCATTGTTATGTCATTACGGTCGTCTTAAGGCAACTGCAACGGTGAGACTATACCAAAGACTAAAGAGGAAAAAAATTTGGTCGTTTTTCATTTTTAACGCAACGGTTTTGAACCTAAATATGATCGCACGCCCTTTTAAGCAGACGTTTGTTATTGAGCGTTATTATAGATTAACGTTAGATGACACAGACGTTTCTATGGTGTACAGTATTTTGTTGGGCGCACATTTTGGTGAGCGTCTCATATGCCTGGAACCAGACGCACTTCTAATTGAACGTTGCATAATCATACGCTTCCTTTAGCAAACATATGTTTAAGCGTCCACACAAGGTAGCGTCTGCTATCGAAGCGTAGTCATATGGAAACGTATGTAAATTGAGCGTTGTCTTGTGTAGACGTTTACTCACAGACGTCCTCCTAGTCAAACGTCGGAATCACAAACGCTCCTTTATAAGAACGCCCATATATGAAACGTTCCTTTACATGAACGTTAGAAAAATTTCCCTAAACGTTCCCTTATATGAACGTTCATTCTATATTATTTAAATTAAACTAAATGAAACTAACTTAACTTTGTTTTAAACACACTTAAACGTTCACTTAAACATTCACTTAAACCTTAACTTTGCCTTAAACGTTTGTGCACTTAAACGTTTGTGCACTTAGGAACATTTGTGCACTTAAACGTTCACTTATGTGAGCGTTAGTTTCATTTCATTTGTGCACTTAATTAAGCATATGGAACTAAACGTTCCCTTCACTAAGCGTCCAATAATGAACTTGTCTGGCGTCTTTTTAATAGAACGTATGATAAGTGGGCGTTATTTCTGCAGAACGTTTTAACCAGACGCTCATTTGGCTTGCGTTTCTTCAACGAGCGTTGTCCTACTGAAGCGTTACTTCATACGCATTCTTTTGTGAGCGTCTTATCAGGCGCTTCTCAGCTACTGCGTCCGTGTTTCAAAACGCTATTATAAGGAAACGTCTTCTGTTAACGCTCAATTAGAAGAGCGTGCGAGGATATATAGGAATTGGAGAAAATTTTCTCCCGAACAGTGGTTTTACTCGCCTCATTCCTATATATAATCGACCGTTGCGGTTGATTTTGGGCGACTAAAGAGTAAATTTACTCTTTACTCTTTAGTATGATCGTCCGTTGTAGTTGCTCTTACAATGTTAAACGATAACAACCACGCCTTATGGTTGTTATAGCGGATATGATTACTGAGGGGCAATAAGGCCAGGCATTGTAAAAAAAATAATTGGCAAGCCTTTTTTTATATATCTTCCGTACGTATTTCTGATCTATCTGCTGTTTTACTTTATTTTTGAAACTAATATGGGTCATTTTAGAATTAAACAGGCGGATGAGGTGTTACACCTATAACTCCTGCAATGATCTTCAAAACCAAATTTAGTAGCCCAATTTGAAAGATATATTGAACAGTAAACAAGTGAAAGGACATAACTGAGTATATATGCCGGTTGAATCAACCACCAACACAAACATCTAAACCAAATCTGTCTTCAAGGCTTTAACAGTATACAGTATATATTTTGATAATGAGAAAGGATTGATCAGCAACCATCGTTCACATTTATATTTTGTGTCTCCAGTTTTTGTTGTCCCACTTAAGATCTACGAAACAACTGCTTAACAGGAGCAGAGGAGATGTATTGTTTTGTAACATGAAAAGAAATTTGTCTGCTGGTATGTTTGCATGCGTATTAGGCTATAGTTCATACAGATATCAGATATGGGTTGGCAAAGAATATCTACAGAAGGTGGTGCGAAAGAGCCAAACAGGTACACAATCCACAGATTTATCAAAATATCATAAACAAATAAATCCAACGTGCACATTCAACAAATTGTACTCAGAAAAGAGAATATTAATGAGGCACACGATTGGGCATCACAATCTCTTCGCGTACTTATTTCTTTAATCGTATTATTGTTGTGCGGACATAACGCTTACGTAGATATGAATTTTACTCTCTGTATCGTATCTGGATACACGTATATGTTGGCTTTTGGAGTGGCTGTAAATACAATGTACTTGATGCAATCTATGGCATCTTAGCAACAGCAAAAGGGTCAAGAGAACCTTTTTCTTGATTGCATAGCGATCTAGAGCCGCTAAAAACAATTACATGTACATACTTTCTTCAACAGTCGATAAGCCAAAGAATTTAACAATTGATATCCTTTCATCCAAAAAGATATCGACAGTTAAAGTCTGTTTGATCGAAGTATGTTAAAGAGACAGTATATTAAAGGTGTAGACAAGTACGGGAAACCATGAACTTGGACTCAGGAGGTTTATAGTTAAGTGTACGATGGAGTAAAACACGGTAGGACGGTGGATTTGTATGCTCTTGAAAGTTGGAACTGGTACGTACATGACATTGGCTGAACCAAAAGACAATTGGCTGAGATCAAATTGGGGTTTGTATTTAAATTTTCTTGATGCAACGACCTTCTGGTGCAATGTCATTGTGAGCAAACAGGACGAGTATTCTATTATTTTCTTCTTTTTTAATGCAAGCTCCATTATACCTTTCATTCAACTGGGTAAGCATATAAACCTTCTACTATTTAAAAAGAAATAAAGATACAAACCTTCTGCATATCAAACCACAGAGAAAGATATGGGCAGTGCTATGCTAGGAGACCCTTAAAAAATACCCCACCATCGGACATCACTAAATGGACTAGATCTAAACAAGGACGGAGTCATAAATCTTGTTATGGGAAAGCAACGTCTCGATAAAAGGTGTAATTAAGCAATAAAGATCTTAAAAATCCAATTTTAAAAAAAAATTAGGTTTGGGAGCCGGTTGGGTGTGCAAATGCACATTCATACTATACATTGACTCCGCCCCTGGATCTAAGCCCTAAATCCACAATGATAAACCTTTTGGGGTCCGTGTTGGGTTCCAGCCGATTAGTCATGGACCAGTACTTGGGTGATATATGAGCAGAATATTTTTTTTGGGGTCAATCTTTAGGCCAAGCACCATGGTATGATTTTTCTTTTGGCTATACCTTAATTAGAGCAAAGCCAGTGGGTATAATATATTGGATGATTTACCAAATATACACCCACAATGGGATTGACAAACAAAGAAAATGAGTTGAAAAATTGGTATTTGTGGGACTTTTCCAATCGAGGTGCTTGTTTAGTCGATCGACTCATGTTGAGCCGCTCGGCTCAACATAGGCCGAGCGGCTCAACATGATTCGACAAAGGTCGAATCTCAACGGCAATCAATTCTCTTCCTATAAATTGAAACTTTTTCAACTCCAAAATCACACATTCTCCACTCTAAAATTCTTCTAATTCCACTTCAATCTTAATCTTTTCATCTAAAACTCTTGATCTCAAATTCTGTTCAAAAAGAGTTCAGAAAAAAATGGTAAAAATTACAACCGAACTTGATTTTTCTAGAGTCATACTAGAAAATACTATTAGTAAGATATGTGATGGTTATAAGAAAATTGATAATGAGAAAAAACAAAGATGTTCAAGTTTTAGATGTTAACCAAGTCAAATCTGCAGCTATACGAAAAAGAAGAGTTCAAGGCAAGAAAATCGAAGGAAAAGAAAATTTGAAAGTTAACCGTACGACTGGTCACAAAAACCAGGGAAAATCTTCTCAAGAGCGCATCGAATAAAAGATCCGAAAATGAAGATAAACAGGAGACCCAAGATTGTCAGAGATTTTTACTGAAGTGTTTATTTAATTTAAGTTTTTATTACTTCCCTAGTCTATATCTTGTAAAAGAGCGTAGTATAATGCATTCTACGGACTCGTGTTCTAACAAGGTTAATATGAAGTCAACGGTTGATGAGTTAAAATTGTAGGTTTTTTCTTATCCTTCCAGTTCAAGGTTCGGCTGGTAGTTTGAATTTCGAATCAGTCGAACCTTATAGTGTGATTTCGAAAAAAACCCAAGTTCAAGGTTCGGCAAAAAAAAAACAATCATGAGCAACTACTAAAAAGCAATATATTTCATCTCTAGGTCTGTGAATGCTTGTTGAACCTACAAAACCATATATACTAAATCAAAAACATATTCACCGAAAACACCATGCTTTACGAAACAACTTTTTTGTAGACCGCTGGTGAACAACGCCGATGTGCCTCGGTCGGATGCGAAACGGTGATGAGCCGGTTCGCCGACCGACTCGGGGTGCGTAACGACGCGGATTGAGGCGGAGATGTAGTCATGCCTGTGGAGATGTCGTCGCCTCGATCTTGGTGGGAAGCACGTTGTCGCCTCGCTTGAGTCTTTCCATACGAGTATATAACCAAGGAAATTTTAAAGTAATTCTATTTCATCTCCGACTTTGAGTCCAAAGCTTCGAAGTCCATAGATGATCTAGCTATCAAGGGCGCCTACTACCTCCAACCGAATTTAACATTAAGGGGTGCACATCTTCAGGTCCCAGAAGCTAAGTACATCTTTTTCTACTATTAAAATTTCAATTATGCATATATAGTTAAACCCAGTAGTCAAATTCTGCATTTAAAGTGCCTAAAACTCTAATACTCAAGTGTCTTTAACACTCTCCCTAGTAATATTAATAGTTATATCTAGTAGATGTTATGAAAAATCTAGATATTTTAAGCATGAGTTACATGTGTCATCTAAGGAGCTAGTACTTTGGTAGTATTAAAAAGACTTCGTTAGAGCAGTAAACACTCCGCTTCCTCCTAGTTCTTCACCAAGTGAATTTTTAGATTCGGACAAAGAGGAAAATCACATATAAGAGATGGGTGACCCTCAACCTCCGGAGAAGAAGCTACGGGAGTTGACGTCTCCATGCTTAGAACATAAATTTGGAAGTGTTCGAAGTTAAGATTACGCGAAAGTTTCCAAGGAACAGTCTCACAGGGGACGCGCCTTAAATGAGGATGGCACTGGCTTAGATCTTGTGCAAACTATATTGTTGAATGGTATACCACCATTCTAACTTATGTATTTGTACCTCAGTTCTTTGGGATCTCAAGTAAGATTTGGTACATTGTGTTACTAGTAAACTGGTTGTCAAATGATTTGTGGCAGGCAAAGAATAAAAAACTTTCTTCTTATCTGCTAGCATCATCTTTTCAATCATATAATATGGTAAAAATCTTAAGATTTTGAAACCCAAAATCAAAATTTAAAACACTGACCAATTTTGGAATGCCCAATAAAGTTTGGATCAGACTATAGATTTTATAGTCCACGACGAGTAAGTTGGCCTATAGGAAGATCTTTCTCATTAGTATTAGGAGACTCTTTTTCCTATTTAGCAGTTTGTGGTAATAACATATGATTCAGACTGTTTCCAAATAGTAAATCTCCATGCATTGCATTTTTCAAATTTATTTGAGAATTAATCTCAGTTCTTATAGTTGTTCTGCTGCTCCTTTAGACTTAACTTGTCATATAACCAAGCTCCTTTGTACAGGACTACCTTAAAGAAGTTTCCTCTGATATCCATCAGCCATGCTCAACCTCCGATTTTTATGGGATTTTGAAGCATCTGAATCATCATAAAGTGTTTGGTAACATCAACAAGACTCGAACACATCAGTTAAAGGGTTTCTCGCCGTGAAACACGGCTGGAAAATCCATGTGTTTGCCGGAAAATGATTTCTTCCCTGATTTGCGTCAGACTTTATATGCCCGATATTGGGCTAGTCCCAGCGCTAGGACCTTTACCTATCAACGTATCTTCTAGATGGTATGCACGACGCGAATCTTACGCCTTTCCAGTACTTGGGATTCTTGTCTACGCTCATTTCGAGGGGAAATAGGCCATATACTACCCACTTTACCCAATGTGCAGCCCTAGGTTTGCCCAAAAGAGCTTGTCATAGGAATTGTTTGACATAATAGTTTCTTCCTTGGCTGGATATAGGTACTATATAGTGTTTATAGATAATTATAATCGTTTTCATTGGATTTATCCTATGACTCTCAAATCTGATGCAGTTACATGTTTCTCTCATTTGAAAAGCTTAACTGAAAATTTGTTCTCTACAAAAATTCAGTCCTTTATGCTTGGAAAAAGAAGAAAAAAACGCCATGTTACCGAGTGTTAAAGAGAAACCTTTGAGTTAGCAAAGAAGGCATATAGTGCAACTAGTTATTCAGTTACTGAAATATAGAGTTTTTCACGTATCAGTTTTGTATCACAAACCAATAATCTTCCAAATGTGTTGAGTGCAGGTGGAAATGCATACGTGGTTTATAAGTTCGATATTAGTTAAGAAACTTCACTAACGTCTCGGATGTGGGTTTATTGCATATTACATAAACTTTTGCCAATGCTAGCACTTGTTAATGTCATGATTATTGCCTATGCACCACTAACTTCGATATTTATTAATGTCGTGGCCTTGTGATACAAGTTGGAGTTCACATTATGGTACGCTTGTGAATTTAATAACGATGTTTTCTTCTGTGATTGAAGTTCTTGATGAGGTTCTGGCATTTGGAGAAAGTTAACATGAATTTTTTTCGTGCTAGAACGTTGTTCGAAGTTTTGAATCATTCCTTTGACAACCCTTGATTTATTTTTGTCCAAACGACACTAGTGTTAGAGTCTGCTGATTTCCAAGTCTGAATCCATTCTATAAAATATTGATGTTGACGCAAATCTTGATTATTATGAGGAACAAAATATCTACATTGGCAACAGAAAAAGGGCATTCAGTTTCAGAACCATGGTACGCTGATATTGTGAATTATTTAGTGTCTAAACAAATCCCAAGTAATTTGTCTCGTGCTGAGAGGGACAAACTTAAAAAGATAGAAAATCAATACATTTGGGATGATCCATACCTATGGAGACATTGTTCAGACCAACTTATACGAAGGGAAACCCATATAGGAGCTTGAGATTTATTCTAGAGAAGACTCAATTTGTTATATACTAGTGGACAATCCATATAGGAGCTCTGGTATCCATTCAGGAACAAGAATATGTTCTGGATGTATATTGCACCTTTCAATTTTTGTGTGTTTTGGTTTCACGCTCTGGTCTTGGGATACTTCTTGACGCGTATGACGATGGATATGTAGGTGTAATCAAGCGCATTTGCATCCATTCTTCGCAATTCACTCTCCAATTGAAATAATCTTCCAAATTGTGAGAGGAGGGGTCGTCAACCTGCTAATTTTTGTATGACGACTCTGAATATGACAGAATATTTTTCTAATGACTCGGCCCGAGTCAGATCCAGATGTCGAGTCAGCAAAAAACAAACACGGTGTTAGGTACAGTATTGTGCCTGCCTCACATACCTGCGAGCCAAACCTCGAAATGGCAGGAATGTGGGTGTCCATTTATAATCATGGAAAAACTTGGTTTCCTAAAAGATTACTACTCCCAATATCAATTATGAAAAGGCTCTAAAAAGGGTTTCAATCTCTGACCGTTAACCTTTGAAGAACTACTACCATCCAGAGTCTCAATCGCAATAGCATCATGAGGAAAAAAAGTGTGAACTATAAAAGGACCCGTCCAGATAGCTATAAATGTACACTATAGAAGAGAGTTATTTCCTTTGCCCATCAACATAAATAAAAACATGAAGAGAAGTGCATAAATAAGCACAATGACCGAACATCCACGCTTGTATGTTAGAACAATGACACTATTTTTTTTTAATGTTTTTTTAAAATTATTTCCTAATTAATGGGCTGTTCGGTAACCATTATTATAATGGATTATGAACCCATAATCAATTATCCAGTCCATACTCTAAAATAAAACTACTAAACTACTAAAAAAAAAAAAAACTAAACCTAAAAAAAAAATCTAAGAACAAATCTGCGTCGACGGCGCCAAAAATTTAAATATTTCTCTGTTTTTCAGCTTGGTAATCTGCAACTAGGGCTGGACAAACCCGACCCAATCCGCCAACTCGACCCGCACCCGCCCAATTTTACCCGGCCCGCCGACGAACGGGTCGGGTGCGGGTGATTGCTCCTCTCACCCGACCCGACCCGCCCACCCGCCGAAATTTCACACTTTAGTTTGGCACGCATGAAGCACCCAGCATTCACTTCACTTCACTTCATATGTATCTGTTTCTGTTTGTTCTTTGGTAGTAAGAAGGATTAGCAAAGGGTTCTTCATCTTTGTTACACACATACACAGGCGAGAGGCGAGAGGAATTGTTCTTCGATCAGGTAACACTCTTTCTTCATCTGAACTCTCATTTTTGTTAATTTTGTGAGTTGCAGAGACTACCTAAGTAACCTAACTCGAAGAAATAGTTGCTTGCAGTAGCAGTCGAAGAAATAGTTGAAGAAAACTAGAAATTTTGAATCAAATTTTACGTCGAAACAAGTAAGTAAATGGAACCCAAACCTTCATTTCCCATGAATCACCTAATGTTTTGTATTAATTTATCACTTGATGAAATTAAAATTTTAGGGTTCAGTAAAATTTGGGGATTTTTTTCTTTTTCTGTAATTTAGGGTTTATTTGATCTTGTTGTTAGTGTATTGATATGCTGTCATCGAAAATAAACACAATTTGCGTGGCTTAGTTTCTATTTATGCCTGTTTCCCATACAAATCATCAACAACCCTTCTGCTGAGAAGTATGCCTTAAAGAGTTTCCTGTTGGAGACACCATACTTTGTATTTATTATGGCAGCAGAATGGGCTCTTGATTTGTTATAATGTTAATTAGTAACAATTTCTGCTGAAGTTTATTATGGCTGCAGAATTAGTTCCTCTGTAAGTTGTTGACCCAAATGCAAAGATTGGTAACTCATCTTTCCCCGGAACTATCAGTGAAGCTTTCTGTTGATGAAGTGACTTTGACATTGGAGGATCAGGCAATTCAGTGCTCCAGTTTTACACCGATGATGCACCTGGACCTGGACTGAAGATTTCTCCAAATGTCGTGCTTGTAATGAGCATTGTATTCATTGCATTTTCATAAATGTTGAAGTGACTTTGACTTGTATTTGGTTTCTTTCACAGTGACTTTCATAATGACTTGTATTTGGTTTCTTTCATAAATCTTTCTTGTTTGGTCAGGCTTAAGAGGGTTTAAAAGTTAGAAGAAGTTTAGATTTAGAACAAAAATAGGATTTGTGGAATCTGGGCGGGTGACCCGCGGTTACCCGCACCCGACCCGCCGTAAAGTCGGGTCAGACCCGACCTGACCTGTCCTACGGCGGGTTGGATGCTGGTGGAAAAACAATTACCCGCTAACTGGCGGGTCGGGTGCGGCTGAGACCAAACCCGACCCACCCGATATGCAGCCCTATCTACAACAAATTCAAAATTAATATTTATAAATAAAATTAACACTAACATTAACTTCAACATAATCACAGAAACAATCATTTAAAAAAAAGAGTAAGAGAAGAGTTTAATTTAGGTTTTAGTTTTATTTTTTTAGATTTAGATTGAATTTAAATTATTATGAATTTAATCAGCTCATGCAAATTGTTACTTATTTATTTTTGTGTTTACTGCACTTTTCAATTTCTTCTTTAACATAACTTTTCTGGCCTTCAAGCTTTCGATATTCGTTTTGATGAAAATGCTCCAAAAGTAGCATCCTTTTCTTCACATGTCAGTAACGAGGTATTTACTTTCCACCAATTTATGCATCGTACATACTAGTAGAGAACAAGTGCATTGCACATTCATGAACAGTTCTAAAAAGCAAGTTAAAGGAGTTTTAAAATGTTACAAATTACCTTTTTATGTAGGATGAAGAGAAGCATGGTTTGGAAACAATCATAAAGTCTGCAGCTGTTGATCGAAATGAAAAAGGGGGTTGACATTTCCCCTTGGAAATGAGTCTTTTGAAGGTAGATACCGTGTTGTGGGGATTGGGCACACCACGTCAACAGCTTTTAAAAATTCGTCCAAATGATATAAATTATAATAGCTCCACAAGACAGGGTTTAACTTACCCTTCCAAGTTTTAGCTACAGGTCACATGAACTTTAAATCCCTTCTCCATCATATGCTTTCCATCTCTCTATCACAACCTTGAACAGATCATCCCTCTTTCTAACCTGACGACATAGGCCATAGAATTCCAAGAGCAACAACAATAAAAAAAAAAACTGAGTTATCAGGTGGTTTACATATTGTATAGAAAAAATAAGCAATTCTGCAGACATAGAATAGTACCAATCTTAATTTTGTCGACATTAACCAATGTTATATACCAAAGGAAGCATCGTGATGATAGTGTATCAATATGTTTTTCCCTTACCAAAAAATGTGATATTTAACTATATTATTTACCGGTGGAAGTATTATAATGTGTCATCATGATCGTCGTTTACAAAGTGTCTTAACATTATATTATGTTGCCTACCGAGGATGCATCATGTCGTGTAAAGGATGTAGGATTCCTTCAATTTCACTCTCCTCCTCCTTTCTTTATACCCCTACCCCATTCTATCTTTCTTTCTCGTTTTTCAAGTTTTCATTTTATATTTTACTAGAAAGATTCTTTCTTATTTTTCAAGTTTTCATTTTATATTCTACTAGAAAGAAACAGTGGATTTTGATGTGTCAAAAAACAAAGAGATTTATATAGCTTTTGTTTGAAAGTATTATTGATTTATCAACTAGTCTGGGTGCCTTTAATAATTTTCTCGGGTGTTTTCATCACTTTTTAAACCGATTTTTTTATAAATATTTATTTCCTAAAAATACCTACAAAGACATAAAAACACATAATAAGTACAAAATAAGTGCTAACAAAATAGAGAATGTAGCACAAATAAGACACATATAACTCAAATAATTTTCTAACACTAACTATAACCAAAATTAACTAACTAATTAATCAACATTAGCACTAATTAAACAAGGACATATTAGCCATTAAAGAAAATATATGGATAAGGGGTGTGCTGATATTACTTCTTAGTGTCCTTATTTTGTTTTATTAGTCGCCCCAGATTCCGGTTCATATTCTGCAGGAGATATAAAATCGTTGAATACGATATTTATCCAATGATTCTGGATAGAACATAGCCCAGAAAACAACTTAAAATTTTGCAAAAAAAATCCACTTTTGGGCGATTATAAGGTTGAAAAACATGAACTATTTGTATTAATCATAATATGTTGAGTATACAAAATTACAAACGTTCGGAATAGAGGTTATGCCATATCTGAATAAAAACACTAATTAGATGCATACCATCTAATTGCATAGTCGCATCAAGCATTATCTCAAGTTGCGAACTTCCAAGGTTGAATCTCTTGAATATGTTTCACTATCCCGTCCGCCTACGCTGAGTTGTATACCAAAGTATGGAAGAAGTTCGGCCATTTCTTCATAGGTGAGCCCAAAAACTATCATACTCTGGAGAAGAATGTATCTGCACTGTTGCTAACTGTGCATGAGATGGTTTCTCTTCCCAGTAGAGAAATCTCTGATATAGTACTTCAAGACTGGAAGGATGCCCGCTACTTTCCAAAGGTGTATGGTAAGTATCTTTTCAGATTATGTTGAAAACATAATCGAAGTTTTTATGGATGATTTCAGTGTGTATGGTGATTCGTTTGACTTTTGCTTGGATAACTTTACACATATATCATACTTTTTATGACTTTGCATAATGAATGTAGTGGATCTACCAGAGTGGATGAAGTTGTACCAACCGTGGCACATAGATATAATGGAGTTAAGCCAGACTCTATATCAGTGAGAATTGCAGATTGAAGTGAATGCGGAGAGAGCTCAAAGTTGGTAGCCTTTGAAGTGTTGATGCAACGAAAGTTTTTCGATGAACACTAACATGCTTTCGATAAAGAGATTTTTTGAATTCAATCTGTTATGGAAAAGCATCCCTTAAATAGTTAAGGGGTCTTTCAGTTAATTTGTATTTCGATCAAAAACTTTCTTTCTTAAAAGGATTTTATCATTTACCTCCCAATGACAGATTTGAGAAAGAATATACATTCTCGTGATTTGTATCCAAGGGTCAATTCAAAATGGAAAATTGGATTATGGAATTGCGAAACATAATTTTTTTAGTTGGATCAAATCTTCCAATTGAATGAGCATGAATAAAGGGTCCATGGATGAAGAAATTTTTTTTGATTTTCTGTGGATATTTTAGCTTCCACAGAAATCTCCAACCAAGGTCAGGCAACACATTACCAACCTTGCTGTGCCAAAAATTGGTCAGTTGTCAGCAAGTAAAAATATTTCAAGTTCTTTCACTTCACAAAATATGGATTAGAGTACAATGATAAGAACAAGTTCGTTCCTCAATAAGGTATGGGTTGTTAAGAGCTTTAGTTGAGAGCTTCAGTAGGCGAGCTTCAGTTGAAGAAGCACAGAAAGGAAAGAATAAAATAAGGGTTTGTAGGACTGACGCCAACCGACTGGCCCCCTTGGCCGGTCTCACTCCCCATATTCCTTTTCCCCAAGCTTCTCCAGTTAGTCTCTTCTGGTCGCTCATCTGGCATCACTCATCCGGGGATATTCTAGATGAAATCTCAGAGTCTTTACTTTCGACTTTTATACCCGTAATATATATGCCAAATATTTTGCACACTTTACATATGTTAAGCTTACATAGATAATTTTTAGGTGCTTATCCACCGATTCCCTTGCTTTTATGTTTTTACTACTACCCTATGAGAATCGTTGGTTATATCTAACGATTTCGGATAAGAAAGTTTTTAGGGTTTTAGAGGTAAGAAGAATCAGTATCCTTGTCTATTTATTTTGCTTATAGCTAGGCGCGAAGCTAACATATATTACATGGCATTGTCTGGTAACATGAAGGTTGTCTAATGTTGTGTCCCAACCATTCTGGTTTGACGTTTTCACATGAGAAAACAAGAAGGTAAAGAAGCTATCGGAGGATAATTCTTCAGTTGTCCATGCGTTTCAAATGTGTTTCTAAATCTTGGCTCTCCTTAATCGAACAAGATTCACACTTTGCTGATTTATATTATGCACATTCAAAAGCACGTTCAGGTATCCTTTTGGTGATTCCTCGTGGTGTATTTATATTCAGGAAAAAGAAGAAGATAAGTCCACACCAATGTAATTAATCTTGGTCGAAACGGTTGAGATTTTTTTTCTCGGTCTATTGCCAAAACGAATCTTTTAATCTTAGTAAGCCAAAATTTAGACGAGAAATTTACCGAGACGGTCGCGAGAAACTCACTGGGACAGCCGAGATTCTATTGAGACAAGTTAGTACGCGATTCAAGGCATAGAGCCAAACCGTTAAAAGAGAGGCAGCAAGTAAACAAAAAGGGAAAAGATTACATACCGTTAATGTAATGTAGACTAATGTTTTAATATAAGTTTAGTTAATTAATCTAATTATTAAGCTTGTTTATTCCTTTTGAAATCAAATTATGTTTAATTAAAAATTTTAATTGAATTAATTTATTGATAAAATAATAATTAGTCGTTTGATTAAACATAGATGAAAGGCTAAGATCGAAATTAGAAATTATATAGCCGTTGCCATTGTAAACTGAGACGATCGGCCTATGTTGAGCCGACAACGTCTAGTTCCATACAACGGTTATAAAATTATTTTATTAAATTCAGCTATTTTTACTTTTCAAATCACACCTTCTCCAACTTCTTTTACACCCATATGGCTCAACCGTATATTAATCCCGAATTTTACCATTGATGAAGATTTATCTCTATGTAGAAACTTTGTTGTATGTTATCCGGCAAAGGATGTAAAATAACACAAAACGGTTTAGTGAGTATGAGTTACTGGAGCAGAATCTATGAGAACTTTTGCACTGACACCGTTGGTAACCCGAATAACCGTAATATAACAGGGTTGTTTTATCGATATCAAACTATAAGAAGACAAACGGAAGAATTTATCTCATGGTCTTGAAGAAGAAGGTTGTTGAATGATTACTTTGCAGTTACATATCTCAACTGCCCACAAAAAAAACGAATGTTGTCTCCAATGAAGAAAAGGAACCTCGTAATATTAGCAGCATGGAAGAAGTTGAATCATCTCTTCGCAGGTGCGGTTGTTTAAACAATGAGGTTTGTTTCTTTAATTTTTGCCTTCATCCATGCTCTGAAATCCATTTTGATCTTTACACTTCATACAATATTTCTTTTAGGTGTTCCATTTATGTGAATAGATAGCTTAAGAGTTCAGATTGTTCGTTTCCGTTAAAATTACAATTTGTATGCTTACTTGAGCTGTAAACCAGGTGGATTTCCCATTTGTTACCTTGACATCAATTTCTCAGATTCAGGAGAAGCTCAACCTTTCCAAATACAGTCTACGGAAATATTCTATTGTAACAGACAACCGTTGCAGTATGCTTTATTTTCTTAAATTTAGATATCACAAGAAGCGATATGTCAAATACAATGTTTTTCAAGTGATGTTGTCGTACCCATGTCGATGCATGCTGTTTTTTTACTCTTCAAAGCCATATCTGTCAAAGAAAAATAGCTACAGCCCTAGGTATAGTGGTACGGTTATACAGTTGCAATCTTGAGTTGTCGTAACTACTGATGCTTGCCTTTTGAATGTAAATGGCTTTCGTACATTGCTGCATGTCTAATATTTATGTTCAATATCTTTTGCAGAAGCTGCTCAGTCATACAAAGTTATACATAAACCATAGAGTCTGCATTACCAGAAGTCTTGCATAAAGAGTTTGGCAGTGATGTAAATTGCAGTCATACAAAGTTATGCATGTTATTAGGTAATTGAACTTATGTGTAGTTAGGGAGAGGGATTATCTTGGAGAATTTAATTGGTGGTGTCTGTTTAGAAAATTAAATTTGTACCCTAAATCGTGATTGGTGTGTATCTGTCTATTTAAGCTTTCTTGCTACTGATATTATTTTTAATCAATGCCAATCTTTTTCCGTTCAATTGGTTGTCAACATATTTTTTTTATATTGATCCCTTCATTTCTCCCTTTCCCTGTTATATTCTTAGAACATATCCAATATAAGGGTCAAATTTTAAAAAATATGACACCTAGGAGTTAAAAACTTTCAACCAAAGAGATTGGACCTTATCAAGTCAAGAAACATGAACGATGATGAGGCAACATCATTAGCCAACAACATATGAAAACTTGGAGTTCTCTACTGCTTGAAACCATACATTAGCTAAATTTTACCATGCATCAAAATCGGACCAAAATATGACTACTAACGGGTTGCATTGTAGGTTGCGGACTTTACGGGTTCAACAATGTTCGTTGTTTATGGCCGTCAAGCCAAATAATTGTTGCGTTGCATGTAATCCAATCGAAAATAAGATATTTATTTACATTTTTTTTTAAGTATTTTTATTCTACATTATTAAATATTTTTATTAATTTAGATATATTTTGAAAAAACTATTATTGGTTAATATAATTTTTGGAATATCCCATTATATACAATCAAATATAATTTAATATTAAAATTAAATAAAATGATTTCATAATTATAAAAACAATTGAAAAGGTTGCGTCCCGGTCGAAGGCCGAGGTGATACCTAGTCTTCATATACTTTATTGTCTATGAATGCTTTTAAAATCGGCATTAGGAATTCCCAAACCTCTTAGATCGATATAAAGAAAGTTCATCTTTATATCGTTCATTTGCCAACCCTTTTTGTTGATCAAATGGAACATTATCTCCCTGATCGGAAGGTATCACAATTAAAAAGATACAAATCTAATTATGTTATTCCTGTAAAAAATTTAAAATTGTTAATTTCATATATGAATCATATTATTTGTATAAAAAATATAAATCAAAATATATGACATACCTATTTCGAAGTCAGCAAAATGAAACGTGGGTGTAATATACCACCAACGTTCCAGCATCATACGTATGAATTTGAACGAATGTCTTTTCTCCTCCATATAGTACAAAGTCCTCCAAGGAAATATATTCACAATAATTTTAGCACTTTCAGGAAGTACATCATAAATTGGTTTAATTTCATACCAACCACCTCTTGGTTTTTGATGCTTGGCATCTCAGTCTGCTATTGAAGATACACGACCTTGACTCGTGGCTAATGCTCGACTGGAAACTAAAAAGGAATGTTCTCTTCATCTGAAACATCTTGTTTGATTCGGTAGAGGTTGAGTATGCCTGGTTTTGGGTGGTTTTCTATTTCTAGTTCGACTAATATTTTGAGATTGAGACATTGTAATTTTAAAAAAATAAAATAAAAGAAGTGGAATATGAAGATTTTTTTGTGTTGAAAATATTAGAAAAGATTGTAGAGAAAATTGATTTTGGTGTGAGTAGGAAAGATTGAATTTAGGTTGAATTTATAGGGGTGGATTATTATAGCCGTTGGATTTGACCGCTGGGATCAAACCTTTATCGAGGCACCGAACCTCGACGCAACCTAGGTCGAGCGGCTCAATTTACCTCGGTTGATTCAGTACGTACAGTTTAGCCAATTTTCTACTGCACAAAAATAAATTTACCTATCCATCTGGCTTGACATATTAACCTAAAAACCAATGCCCATTAGAATTGCTCTTATAGCTAAGAGAGACAAGGATCCAAAAAATACCACTATGGCTTTTCTTTTGACCATAGCTTATATTGACAGATTTTGGAGTCCACACTAAATAAAACAGAAAAAAAATACTAATAGTAGGGCCCAAAGATTATTTTTTTAACGAATAATGAAATCCTTCTTCCATCGTTTTTTTATAGGTAGAATTAGATATATGTGCTTTACTAGCGAAGTCAAAGCTTTGAACCATATTATAGGGTAGAATTAGATATACATGCTTTACTAGCGAAGACAAAGCTTTGAACCATATTATAGCGAAGCGATAAACCATAATGATTGTTTTTCGCTATAATATAGCCAAAGCCAAGTAAATTGCACTATCATACTGCTCGGCCTTGGGGCTTTTTTTTCCTAGCGTTTCCGAAAAGAAGACTGTGAAAGGGAGAAAATTCAGCTATATTCGTTTTCCTTGGTGAACCCATCGCTGTACCGTATTTGCCACGCGTTGTCTCTAGGGTTGCTATTACCAGCACCACACCCCATGGCCTTCTCAAGTTCCTATACAAGGTCAGGCTGTCCCCACGTTGGGTTAACAACTACCCAAGAATAATCACAATTTCCTAGTCCAAGGCAGTATCACTTGGACATAAACTGGGTGAAGCGCTGCAAGAGTGAACTGTGTGTTCAACCTCAGTAAACGGAGGCAAACCAAACAGTGAAATCACAGCACCCATAGGGCCACAGTAGAGACTTATTTGAGAACACACGAAGCACAGGAGGTAACCCAGAAGTAGATCAATAGCTTAAGATCAAATGTTAAATAGAGAGGCTAGCTCAGTTCTCTGAAAACTGACGCCCTGATCACTGTCACCTATCTAAGTGACTCGAAATTTGTCACAGTGACCGTAAATCCATCAGGTGACCAAGTTTATTTTATAATCCAAGATCCCACCAAGCGGGAAAAGCTTTCCTTCCCATAAGATATGTAGAGGGTCCTTCACTATGCATCACCTAGGATTGATCATTTTCCGGTTTCCACCCAGGAGTGTTTTATGTTTTTTTTTTTTTCTTAACGGTAAATAATTTAGTTCTGAAGAGTTTACCAGGTACATTTTATGTTTTTTTTTATATACTTCCACTGTACTACAGTGACATCAGCCAAAAACATCTATGTCATGCGCATGTATATAAAGTCACTTCACACTCATACTATTATCCACAGTTGACGAATTTCTTTTTGCCTACAAAGCAGACCGCTAATATCTCTCCCTGCAGAACAGCAAGTGAGGCAGGATTGATGGAGTCGGCCTTCCTTACCAAATCCACCATCCATTCCCAGATTGATTATCTACCTTAAGCAATAAATTCACCAATCGTGCTAGAAAGCAAAGCAAACTTCTTGCTGTCAACTTACTCATAATCCTGTCAGACCTCAACCCTTGGGACAGTACAATGTAATTCCAACAAGCAAACCCACCTGATTGTTTTCTACCATTTTCTAAATTCACAAACCATGACACACAGAACAGTCTTGCTTGGGGAAAAAAAAAAAAACAAAAACAAAAACAAGAAAAAAGGTAAAATACTAAGAAGAGTTAAAAACAACACATGCTCATAAAGAAGATCTGACTTGTGTGAGGTTCTCATAGCGAGTTATCTCTCGGAATACCTACCTACTTAGATACTGATAAGGGGTACAGCACCCACTAACGTGTAACCACCTACACCTACACATACACCTTCGTATAATGTCAATAGTAATACATCCTCGTTTAAGGGATGCTGACCTTAACAAAATGGAACTCCGTCACAATATATAGATATAATCGTAAATCTGCACTTCCCATGGGAGAGACTGCTTAGTTTCTTCCCCTTGAAGAACTGCCTCCTGAACGCGATCCTGTCTCCTCAGGGTTGTTCCTCTGTGTCTGCACTGTAGAAGGAAGGGACCAACCTTGTCTGGGCCCCCGGTTAATTCTTTGTCCTGCAAGTAAGAATAAAGCTTAGAAAATGACCAAAATGTAAAACAACAGCGTCAGAGCCACACACCAGAACTAAAGATAACATGTTAGTTATCCAGTGCTATTGCTATAGAAACAAGAAACCAGATAGATCATGAGTAAAACATAATATCAAAAGGACATAAGAGAAGCCGTTGGAAATTCTTTATCAGAACTTGCTTACCATTATATGCCTGCATGTTAACCCCCTCCTCAAAGCTGGGCAAATGCTTCCTGGCACTACCGTTCCAAGCTTCTTCGAATACGGGAAGCTCATCTGGCAAATTGAAATTCATCAGTTTCAGGTGAATATTCTACACCATGTAAGCATGATAGTCGATTAGTCATCAAACATTCTAATGCATGTTTCAGGAGCATACCTTCATCTAGATTGTGTAAAGTTTGCATAGTGTCCACCTTACCATCTGGGTTGAGCTTCCTAGTGACAGAATGACCCTACAGGAGGTAACAAAATATGAGATAAATGCTCTTTAAGTTGTAAAACATTCAGAGAACATAATGTTAAAAAAAGAAAAGAAAAAAACTCATCTATCAACTCATCATTTATGCAGGCACACTATCTGCCAAATGTGAGACAGTTTGGGGAAGCCATAGGGGACTCCACAACATAAAGGCAGAACCCAAAGAGCAAAATGAGTTACTATTTTTTATGGGAAATTACTCTCCCTCATCGCACTTTCTCGCATGCTAAAGGATGTATTAGCTCAGCATTGGGCAGGGGATACAAAAGGATGGAATTCAGTGTTCGATGTAGATATAGGATCAACACCCTTTGTTGGTTGATTCCCTATTTTGACACTTAGGTCTTCCACATTTTACTAACACATTGTGCTTACATTTCTGTATAAATTTCTCTTTTCCGTTTTTCATTACACTTTCTATGGCTAAAGAAAAAAATAACTAGAAGATGTATAAAAATAAGTTTCTCCAAATGTCACGAACTATTCTCTAAATAAAATATGAAAAGAATTTTTTTTATAATAGCAAATCTAACAAGTACCTTATTGTGAATTCCTCTAGAGAGCCTGTGAGAAGCTTTGCCAGTAGTTGTATCAGCCTCCTTACTCTCCTCTACCACCACCTGGTTCGCAGTCAAACAGTAGTAGAACCTAACAAACTTGAGACACAGCCACAAAGAATGATACGATAAAACATTGAATGGTCAAATCAACTAACCCCATCACCGCCCATCTTCCTTGAAGTGGAGGAAGTATAGTATGCACCATTTACACCACCATAAGTTACAGTTGAACTCTGGTACGAGAAACTTTTTGTCTGAGGCTGTGTTCTTTCCACGCTGCTATGTCCATTCCTATATTGCAAAAGCTTGTTTTTCCTCTCTGAAAAATCAAACCAATTCATGAACTCACAAGACAAAGAAACTAAACTTACAACTCCAAAAACGAATATAATAAGCACAAGCAGATATTTGCACCTTCAGCTGCATCATCTGGGTCTTCAACATACGCTTCTTTACTTGACCTTGAATGCTTTCTAGGATTTTCCTTCTTTTCATCAACCTCTTGTTTTTCGTCTTCCTCTTCATCATCTGAATTTATCTCTTGAATAACCAACCCTCCTCCCTGTCTATTTTCCTCAACGGGCACATTCTGAATGAACCCCGTAGCAGGAACATCTCTAAATAAACCTCCACCATTCGAACCAAAAATGCTTGGACCAATCATGCTTTCACCAAATATGCTTTGCCCAAACATACTAGGACCGAACATGCTGTTACCACCACCACCACCAAATGGTCGATTGAAAAAAGGACTATCAAAAGGATCTCTTCCTCCAAAGAAACTAGACATTAAACCCTGATGCCCTCCAAAACCTCCCATTCCAGCAAACGGATCACCTCCAAAACCTCCACCAAAACCTCCTCCAAATCCTCCACCAAACCCACCTCCGAAGAAATCATCTCTACCACCACCACCTCCTCCTCCTCCTCTACCTCTATCCATTTTTTAAACCTAATCCAAAACAGCACAGAATAAACTTAATAATAAAAGTCAATAATTTCATAAACCATCAACAGCTCAACAAAAATCAAACACAAAATAAAACTTAAACAAATAAATTCTACGTCCTAAAAAATCATTTCAGGAGAATAATAACAGTAAGCAGAATTATCTTCAAAATCTACACCATGAACGTGATCAACCCGAAAAACACTATCTTATAAAATTCGTAACAATTTCACACGAATTAAAATAACCGACTCAACGAGATATCAATGATCAACCAAACGAAGACATAGCAACTGAGATCGACGGGGAAAAATACACCCCTAAAAATTTGGAGAAATTGAAAAAAAAATGATGAGTAAGAAATTACCTTGGATGATGAACAACGATACGACGATGAAATAGTTGGAGCAGAAACGGAAAAAGAAACCCTAGAAAATGGTTTGAGTATTGTTTGATTTCTTAAAAGTAAAGAGGAATCTAGATAACTGCTTGGTTTTTTAATTTTGAGTTTCAGGTTTTAAGTGTGATGGAAAATTAATAATTAAGTAAAGAATGTTCTAGTAAAAGGAGAGATATTACGAAATATCAGAAGTTTACAGAATACGTGTCGTTTTGCCTCCTCATATCTGTTCGGTTGAGGATGACTTGTGTCAAATGGGCCAGTCCGGGTGTATGTATGGGCTTTTCGGGGTATGCCGGGTTGGCTAAATGAACCGGACTAACGTCTGTGTTTTATCTAACATACACTACTACCCGGTGGGACGTCCTACCGAGCAATTTGGCTCAGCATATGGCGGAGCGAAATTTGCTGGTTGGTCCAAAATACCCAAATTCGTTTAATCTATGGTCTTTTCAGAAAAAACATTTAACCGGAGGTCCAAAAAGCTTTAAAAAACATAAAATTACCTTCCTTCCCATTATAACTCACGTGTAAATCACGTTTTTCCCTACTCTTCGTTATTTCTTCTTCTTTTTTCAGAAAAAAGTTTTCTCTCTACAGTATACTTAAATCCTTCTCATCCTCTTTTACCTTATTTTTCCTAATATTGAAGTGATCTTCTTAATCAATCGTCAACAAGATCGAAGATAATCAACGAGAAAAAATTAGATTCGCTTAATTACAAAAATTCATTGAAACCATCATAAAATGCACTGAAAAACCCAGAACAAAAGAAATGTTGAGAACAAGCAGAAAAGAACAAAAAAACGGACAAGTAGAATAATAGAAGAAGAAATCACTCATACAAGAAAATTATTTTAAAGAATTAGCCAGAAATGTTTTTTTTTCACGAATGCTTTCCAATTTTATTTCTCACACGGTAATCCTACAGTATATATCTCTTATTAATCAGTACATATCCGACAATACATATCTCATATTACTCAGTGTACTGAGTAAAAACCTAGTTCATATTAATATACATAACATATCACTATCTACTGGCTAAAAACATAATTCGTGTTTTTAAACAATACATATCAATATGTACTGAAGGAAAAAGTGTGTGATCTCATTAAAACAGAAAAACCTAAATGAACATACAAAAAAAAAAAAAAGATCCATATACCAAAAATTCAACAAAAAAAATAAAATTGAATACCAAAAATTCAACAGATCTGAAATACCAAAAATTCATCAACGAAAAACGAAATCAAAATCAAAATCATCAACAAAAACATATCTTTTTTCATATCATGCTCCTTCACCAAAATTGAAGAAATCAATTAGTAGAAGAAGAAAATAGTATTCCTGCACCACCAGCAAAAGAGAAGAAGAAAAGAAGTAGTAGAAGAACAAAAGAAGAAAAAGATCTTTATTAGTCGCCAAAAACAATACATATTGATATGTACTGAAGGAAAAAGTATATGATCCCACTAAAAATACGTATTGATATGTACTGAAGGAAAATATGTATGATCTTTCAGTACATATTGATATATACTGAAGGAAAATAGGTATTGAAGGAAAATGTATATGACCCTACAGTAATCTCACAGTACATATTGATCCAACTGTATATATTGACGTGTACTAAAGAAAATATGTACATATTGAAATAAACAACCTTTAATCATAGAAGAAAAAATGTAAATAACACTAACCCGAAACATAAAAGAGGAGTAATCATCACTTTAATCGACTAAAACATATCGTTTGAATAGACAAACCATCATCTTCCAACATTGAATATCAAATCAACATGAAGAATATTAAAAAGTTTAAACCAAACCCAAAAATTGATGAATTTGTATCTACTCCTTCTTCTTCTTCTTCTACTCTTCTTCTTCTTCACCGAAATCTTTTTCTTCTCCTTCTTCACCATCACTAGATCTCGATCTCTTCTCATTTTTAATTATAAACTATAGACCAAAAAGAAAGAGGAACAAGATACATGGATCTCTCATTTTCGATGATTATTATCAACCTAGTCCAAACACAAAAAATGAAAACCAAGAAAATCGAAGAAGAAAACCCACTCTCTCTCTCTCTCTTTCCGGGTGTCTGCGTATTATAGACGAAAGGGTGATTTTAGAATTAAAAGTAAAACATGATATACATCACACGTTTAATAGACCAGCGAGTAAAAAAATTGGTCCAAAAACAAAATTTTGGACTAGCAAGTAAATTGGATTTGGCGGGTGGACCACACATTAATCGGGTCATCAAAACTGGATTAACCAGTAATTCCTAGTACGACGGAATTTTGCCGGAAGAATTCAAACAAGTATAGAACTATAGAAGGCTGCATTTGAATGACATATAACGATCTAGGTTTTCAACCATATATATCCAAGTTCAACAACTCAACCACTAGCTTAAATTATTTTGATGAATTAAATAATTAGTCTCTGAATCTGAAGTAGAGTATTATACCCAAGCAGACAAATACAATAAGAATGAGAAATCAAGAGCAAATTTTATGGGAAGTAGAATCCTAGTTTAAAATGAAAAAATGGAGGAAGAAACATCAAATTTGCTCCCAAATAGAGAAGCCCCACTCTCCCTTCAACTCGGTAATGTCTAAAAATCTTCACTATACGGCTAAACATTTACGCCTGAAAAGAATTGATTTATTTTTTATTTTAAACTACAAGGAATCGCAGAAAAAAGATTTATCTTTTATAATTGTGGGGACCACGAATCTATTTTTTTTTTCTTTCTTCTGATAGAACGTCATATTTTTTATCGCTTAAGATGTTTTCTTATAATTCTTATAGTGGGATACATACATATCACCTCCTCCATGACTCATTTTGAAAGAAATAGTATATTAAAACATATTATTCCATAGCCCTTTCTCTGATGGATCAGGTGGACTAGAGACAGAAACATGCGTCCCTCATGTTTCAACCATAATAGATGGGGCATTCTAGCCTATCATATGTTAAAATCAATGATCTCCGTTTGACTCATGGGAGCAGTATACAACTTCAAAAATTTCACTCAGTTTTTTAGAAGAAAAAAAACCATAAACAATATACAAGTTTAAAAATAGATTGCCGAAAGACGTCAAAGATGGTGTCTAAGATGAAATAAGTCAGATTCAGATAGTCTAGATTCATAAGAGTCAGTTGAGTTAGGAAAAAACAAACAACCTACTGTATCCTCGACTTTCAAATATTTTATTTAAATGGGTAATTAATATATATTATACATTTGTAAAAGTACTATTATACATGTTGATATGACTTGTAAGATTTTGAATAAACTTAATTACTATGTATGATCTAAATTTAAAATTCAAAAAATGAAAAAATTAATATTAACACTCAAGTTATTTATTACATCTAAAAAAATTAATTAATACTTTCTACCAATATTTCCTGATCTTCCGGATGTTCCAGCATCATTTATCCTTCGTAAGGTGAATTTATGCAGAGTACCCACACGGTTGGTTATAATGCTGCTAGGTGGTTAGGGTCACTTCACTGGAAATAATAAAATTCATTGAAGCTGGCCGTGTGATCACAGTTGTGGAAGAGGTGTAGGGTGCCCTATATATTTTCGCAGCTTATTTTCAAACAAAATTCAATTACTACATGAGTTGCATTTTAGAAATTGTTATCCATATATAATATTTTTTGCATTTAATCTCATCCTATTGACAATCACGTGTATTGTGACCAACAAGCTTAATTACAAGTATTTCATAACTCACATAAGTTAGATCTGAAAGCCATATGTATGGAGTTGTTTGTACTTTATAGTTTTCGGTAAACGATGGTTTGCAAAGGAAAAAAGAAGGTGATGGAATGGAATAAATTTCGGAACAAAATGTATAAAGCCTTTCATAAACGAGTCTAACAATCAGATTTTGAACTGGGTCAATTTGGCTGTTGAGAACAAATCAGCTCGACCCAGTCATATTTCGAACTGTGGGAAAAAAATTGGATAGTGGGCTTATATTCACGAGTAGTGAAATCTTCTACTCTCTATGTTGGCTTATAACTTCCCGTCTCATAGATATCCTAAACTACTTTTACCCTTGGCTTGGACGTAAACTGTAAAATTGAACTCCAAGAAATAAAAACTCTTCTTTTCATATGTATTTGACCCTTTTTTATATTTAAGTCTTTAAAATCTTTCTATAATTTTACATTTAATTAATATAGTATATAATCATACTACTTACTAAATAAATAAAATACTTCCTCTATTTCAGTAAAAGTGATAGTAACACTTTTCCTGAAATGGAGGTAGTACAATTTAAAGAAAATATAAAAAATATATGGATTTCCAACTAATACTTTTATTTTCTTCTTTATTTATGAGATTGGTTCCTCTTTCTTTTCATATGTGGAAGATATTATATTGATTTTATAAATCTTGTACACAAGGCAAGTTAAATTTCCGTCGGTGAATATTATTCTCTTATATGATCTCGACACCACTGGATCCCAAAGGATATCTTGCCATTTTAAAATTTAATTCAAATAATCCAATTCCAACAGTATATCCAGGGCTAGTAATTTAGGTTGGCTTCTGAATTTTCATCCATTTTACGAGCAAAGTACTGTATTTTAGTCTAATCGAGCTTTATTTATTGAATACTGCAATACTAAATAAAACCATCAAATTTGTATAAAATAAACAAATGATAAATATAAATTTAGATGTAAAATATGCCATGTTTACTCATCATTTATATTTCTAGTACAATCAACATGTAGTTCACATCGATGATTGCCGACTATTCAGTATAACTGAAAACACAAAATATAAAAGAGAAAATTAGTATTTGGGTCGTAGATTTTGGTACCTCTTTGAGTTTGGGTCCTAACTTTGTCCAATTTTGAGTTTGGGTCGTTGACCCGTTAGTCAAACAAGTCAACTAGCGTTTTAGGTTATGGTTAAGTTTCAGTTAATGTTTATTGTAATGAACCAAACCTCCACCGATATTGTCCCTACTTAGCCACTACGGTCATCCTGCAGTATAGGTTTTTTAACGGGCACCGCTGCGGTCATCCAACAGCAGCTTCCCGGAAGGTCACCTATCTCTGGATTACTCTCGCTCGAGCACGCTTAACATCAGAGCTTTTTGCCAACTCTGGAGCCAACTGTGCTGAAAAGGCCTCAGTGTTAGGAAAGGACAAACCATTAATTATATTCCATTCGGCGGACCTTTCCTGCCGAATCGGGGTATAATAATACCACCACCTTAAATTGGAACCGTCCTCGACTCCGGAATATATTCAAGCCCAGATCTCCGAAGTTTCCTGCCATTCATGAGACTAGTATCTGGCACATCCCGTCCAGCATACTCTCTCACCCTCGATTGGTGATCCGTCGTCGGCTCTGATACCATTTGTAATAACCCGATCATCCACCTATATTGTCCCTACTTAGCCACTGTGGTCATCCTGCAATGTAGGGTTTTGAACGGGCACCGCTGTGGTCATACAACAGCAGCTTCTCGGAAGGTCACCCATCCCCGGATTACTCTTGTCCGAGCACGCTTAACAACAGAGCTTTTTACAAACTCTAGAGCCAACTGTGCTGAGAGGGCCTCAGTGTTAGAAAAGGAAAAACCATTACTTATATTCCATTCGGTGAAACCTACCTGCCGAATCGGGGTACTCCAATACCACCACCTTAAATTGGAGTCGTCCTCGACTCCGGAATATATTCAACCCAGATTTCTGACGTTCTCTGCCACTCATGAGACTAATATCTAGCACATCCCGTACAACATACTCTCTCACTCTCGACTGGTGACCCGTCGTCAGCTTTGATATCATTTATAATAACCCGACCCTCCACCGATACTGCTCTCGTTTAGCCAATGCGGTCATCCTACAGTGTTGGGTTTTCAACGGGCACCGCTGCAGTCATTCAACAACAGCTTCCCGGGAGATCACCCATCCCTGGATTACTCCCGCCCGAGCACGCATAGTTTTAGAGCTTTTTGCCAACTCTGGATTCATCTGAAAAGGTCTCGGTGTTAGGAAGGGACAAACTATTACTTATATTCCATTTGGCGAACCCTACCTGCCGAATCGGGGTATTACATTAATACTAATTTTTGAATTCAAGTGAACTTCTTTCAAAGGTATTTACAAACAGTTTGTATGCTGTAACTGGGGTGAGAACGTACCTTTGTAATTGATTTCTAACCCTTTATATTGTTATGTTTCCTTGCAATTACTAATTGGGAAATAGCCCATCAATAACAATAACTCCATAAGCTAGTTTCATTCATCAAATTTATGATTATTAGTAATCTTCTCCCCTATGTAATTCACAATACCTTCAAAAAAAAAATGGTCTACTCACTAGTTTTCTTTTTGATACCAATCATTCAGAAAGTAATTTGTGCAAACATGGATGGATGAGAGCAACATCAATAAAACAAATTTAGATTAATTTGTCTAATACCAATTATTTAAAGGGGTTTTTTACATTATCCCCCTTGAATAATGTGCTAATTTGCATTACCTCCCATATTAATATAAAATAGGTAAAACCTCTTTTCTGTTAGTTTTATCGTTATCATCCTGATAAATATGCACGTGCAGTTCACTTGTGTGCTTTAAACAAATAATTATTTCAAAAATCCCAAAATACCCGTTAGCCTAAATGAAAACTAGGCACCTGTTACCACAAAACTAGTTGATTGAAGAAAGGTAGGCATGTGTTATAAGATTTAAGGTGATGAGAAAACGGAGAAAGAAACAAAACGAGCGAGATCATTTCTGTTTGTGACTAATTATCAACCAAGTCTGTCACCGGTTCTAGCCATGATGCCGATGGGTGTTTACAAGTGTTTGAAAAGATTTATAGAAATGAGAAAGAGATGGACATGGTGGATTTGGGTAAGTTTCTGGTAGGGAAGATGGTTGGAGTTTATGGAGAACATTGGTACAAATTTTACGGTGGTTTTGAACAGATTTGAAATGCCGAGAAAGAGAAAGAGAAACAAATATTTCTAGCCTTATCTCGTGAATGAATGTGTGGGTTTTTGAGAGAATTTCAACAACAATAAGAACAAGGAGAAGTGGTTGTGCTTTGGTGGTTTTTATCTCGAGTTTAGGGATGAATTATGTTCGATTTGGAGGAGATATGGGTTGAGATGAATTCCAACTGTAAAATATTGATGCTACAACTAATTTGGTGGATTGTTACAGAGATTTGAACTGGATTTGTATGGAAAACAGAAGTGTCTTGGGTTTGTGGGTATTTTCCATGGGTTCTGAGAGATGTTGGAAGATGAGAAGAACACATAACTAGTGGTAAGAATCAGTTGAGTTCTGGGTTGTTGTTAGACCAAGACCTTGAGCTAAAAATCAGATGGGAATTGGTTTAGATGTTGTGACTTATGTAGGCTGTTTGAGAAGATATTTTGGGTTCTGGAAGGTATATGAAGTTGGGTTATGGGAAGAAATTGTACTCCTAAAATTAAGAGAAAAAAAATGTCATTTGAAACTAAAACCATTGATCAATTGAATTCAGATTTATTGACAACTTATTGAACCATTAGAAATTGAGTTTATCGTATGTTCAAATATACTTGCAGATGGAATATTTGTCGGGGCATCAATGAATATGTAACCATATCTACTGATTTGCTTCCATGAATTTCGTCGAGTATAAAAGAGATTATAGAGGGATTTTAGATCTTAACACAATATATGAAGCTTGGATTAAAGTTTGATATGGTTTTGGGTTATGTTTTTAGCAATAAAAAAGTTGGAATAAAGTGTGTGTTGTTGTGGTTTGTGGGATTTTTTTCGGAAGAATTAAGTGAGTTTTACAAGTTGGAACTATTGGTACGAGTTATCTAGAGTTTGGGTTTGTTTCTAACTCAAAGTCTAAGCACAAAAAACAGAGATTTGGGCTCCAAGCTATTAAAACAGTTGAGATGGAGCTTGACACCTTTGTGGTGGTTGTATACGATTAGTGATGGTGATTACGGATACCATGATTTATTGAGGTGATATTTTAGGTCATCTTAACCAGGTCCGTGCTTCTTCGAAGAAAATCAAGTACAAAGAAGTTTGGACGGAGAAGGAGAAGAAGAAAAGGATATCTCATCTTTTTTTTTTTTTTGACAACACGTGTGTATTTGCATTGATTGATTTCCAACCGTCCATTCGTTCAATTATTTGACACCGTAAGATTAAATCGCTTATCTTATGACACATGTCCAGCTTCTAATTTGTCTAAAGGGTATTGGGATTTTAAATATTTAATATTTTATAATTATAACCACGTGTTTTGCACGTGCTCACTTAACTAGAATGTCACAATGGAACTAATAGAAGGGAGGTTTAACCTATTTTGAGTTTATAGGGAGGTAATGCAAATTAGCACATTATCCAGGGAATAACGCAAAATCCCCCTTCTTTTAACCCCCAACATTTCTTATCCCTCCATCAACACCCTGAAAACAAAACCTACCACTTTGTTTTCATATAAGTCCTCACTTCTTTCATAGATACAAACTCAGAATTGAAATGAGGAAATGGTTTCTCTGCTAACTTGATGTTTTACTGATGATGATCTCATTTCTGTAACTGTTTATGCAGGAATGGTGTTGATGTTGGTGGTGGTAAAGAACTAATGCTCTATTGCAATTGAACTTGTACCGGTGGTGATGTAAGAACAATGTGTAGTTGGTAATTAATAAAGTTCATCTCTTAATCAATCAATCAACTCAATTCAATCCCTTTTTGTACACACACAAAGTCAACAAATGAAGAAATCTTAACAAAAATCAAAAGATGGTTAAATTTTTGTATCTAGGTTTTCTTCTTGGTTTATTTATTTCACGTTTATGAATTTCTTCTTTTTGATCTAGGCCGTTCAAGTCAAAAAAAAATGGAAGGAGATTAGGTGATGGTAAATGTGTAAATAATCACGTTAACGACCGTTAACTTTCATAACTGGTTGACCACAGTACTTAGTTGACTAACGGGTCAACGATCCAAACACTCAAATGGACAAAGTTACGATCCAAACTCAAAGAGGTACCAAAATTTATGACCCAAATACTAATTTACTCAAATATAAAATTAAAAATTTTAATGAATAAAATCAATCCATAACCTAGTTGGTTTTTTGAATTGATAATTATTAATGATGTTTAGTTTGAAAAAAACGCACGAGAGTGATATCGGAAAAAAATCGACCGAAGTTAGAAGTTATTTGAATAGGTTAAATATGATGAATTAATATTAGGGGTAAGGATAGCTTAGCCATTTTACAATATCCTTTAGACACCTCTAATCAAACTATCCAAAAAGCCTTAAATTACCAGCTCCCAATTATTTTAAGAAGAGCCTAATTACACGAGTATCACTTAGTTAAAAAATGTTTTATCTAAAACAAAATTTTGTTCTAAATTATACTATGGAAATCTTAAGGTGGGGTGTAGCTTTGCCAAATGCGGTTATATTTGGTTTTCCTAATGTGTTGGATATATTTTTTCTATTTAGTCTTAGGTTTCTATTTTTAAATTTAAATGTTTTTGTTTTAATTCTGGATTATTTTTTTTTGGGTAGATTTTTTTTGATTTTTTTTCTAAATGTAATGGCCCCAAACTGCCAATGTAATGTTTTGATTGGATAATCCAAAAGCGGGATAATGTAGGTGAGTAAACGCCACCAAAATTAGATGGGTGACGAATAAAAATGGTGTAAATTCGGTGTAATTCAAAAAGAAAAAAAAAACAAAGGAGCCAAATTGCTAAAATAAAGGTTGGATGACAGGTACCTCTCAATATGGAGGCTAAAAGGGTTAATGTATAAGGATTTTCACATGGGTGAAGAAAAGTAATGGGTTTGATGAAGCTGAAATATTTCAAAAAGTAGACACCTGTTGGCTGGAGGCTGGACCTCTTATATTATATCGATAAAGGCACACATAGTAACTCCAAAATTTTCCCCCGTCCAAACACTCGCCAACAAAATCTCTTCAAGTACTTAACCTCTCTACTTAATGAACTTCACATCTTCAGAACTTCGCTCGGTAGTTTCTCAATTATCCTAGAATGTTGTGTTTTCATACTGCATAAACTCCAGTTGCTGTTCTTATCCATAAAAAAGCTCTAGTTTTGTCTAGTTTCAGGCAGAAACGGAAGCGATAACGTGAAAAAGGAAACAACTTTCGATATATGGGTCGAGAAGGTTCGAAGATGGTCAGGAATGGTGACTAAAAATATATGCAAAGCCGGCCGGGACGATCCGAGAAGTGTAATTCATGCTTTGAAAGTTGGTTTCTCATTAACATTAGTTTCTATGCTTTACTTGTAGGAATCACTCTGTGATTACCAAAAATCTAATCTTTGGATCACAACCATTTGAGTCAAAAACATAGTCAGATCAAATCAAATATCATAAAAAACAAAACATGTTAACAATCAGAACAAGAAATTAAAGTATGAATCAACATAACACAATTATTTAACGTGGTTTGACAATTGATTGTCTACATCCACGGGTGATAAAGGATTCAGATGATTTTTATTCCTGATTGTATGTTACAAAAAGATAAAATACTATTTGCATCAAGTTAAATTTATCAAAGAATTATTGAACTAGGATTATAATTAACACAATACTCATACCTAAACTTTTTGCTCTAATCCTATTCCTTTTGCCAAAATTTCCGTCCCTTCTTTTTGTTTTGGAGTTTGGTATTTATAGTAAATATCATGGGTCCCTCCAATCTAAACTTTCCACCTATCAGTTCTTATCCAGATTTTGGAACGAAGTTTATCCCGCAAGACTTATTTGTATTTCCCGCAAGACCTGATATGCGTACTTCGTATTTCCCTTAATTCTCGCTTGGTATCCCGCACCTCTTCTGCGGATTTGTACTCAAGTTCTTGTTTTTGGATTTGGATGAACGATGCGGTCTTATTAGAATTATGGCATGTCTGACATGTAGCCATTCAGAATTCTGCATGTCCAATACGTAGCTATTGAAAGTGACTTGTCATGCTTTAGTTTCTTTTGTTCCGCAACCTGTTCAATTGAGACGTGTCCATCATACATTAATGTCTGTCAGTTCTATTCATTGTGTCAGGCTTTCCCGCAACTTGTGTGTCAGTCAGGCAATGAAGATGTTTGTTTCGTACAATTTTTCATGCTTCCCCGCAACTCGTGTGTCGATCATGCAACGAAGCTGTCTGTTTCAGTACTTATCAAAAGTTTCAGATGTCTGTTTCAGTACTTATCAAAGAGTTTTGTTTCAGTGTTTCTCGTTCCATCATAACCTGATACTCTTTTCATAGTGTTTGAACACGTGGTGTTAGGGATTTAATACCCTCACACACTCTTTGATGGAATTGGAGAAAAATGCAGTGGTGTTAGGGATTTAATACCCTCACACACTCTTTGATGGAATTGGAGAAAATGCAATATGGGCAGTCATGACTGTTGTTGTAGTTCTTGAATTTACCGCAGGTGCGAATTCAGCTATTCACATATTAATGGTGTCCTTAAGATATATGATGCTCATTTCATAGATGTATTTACTAATTAATCTACTTAATATATTTGTAGGTGCAACTTTACGCAAGGGATTTAACAGAGGACTTGGTACACTTTGTGCTGGATCACTTGTGTTTTTCCTTGAATTCTGTAGCTGATAAATCTGGTAGAATACCCAGAGCAATTTTTATTGGCATCGCCGTATTTCTAACTGGAGCAGCAGCAACATATATGAGATTTTTTCCACATTTGAAGAAGAATTATGATTACGGGATCGTAATCTTTTTACTAACTTTCAATTTGATAGCTGTATCAAGTTTTCGTGTTCATAATGTGTTAGAAATTGCACATGACCGATACTACACGATCGCGATTGGTTGTGGAGTTTGTCTACTCATGAGTTTGTTGGTCTTTCCGAATTGTCTGGTCTAGAACTTCACAACTCTACGGTCTCAAAACTTGAAGGCTTAGCTGAATCAATTGAAGGTAATACTTCGTGTGGTGCTAGTTTTTGGGTTCTAGACTCTATTCATTTTGAGCCTTGAGATTCCCACTTGTGTACCCTGACGCTACATTGTTGTAAAATTCTTGCAGCTTGTGGTAATAACTATTTCAATGATTCGGAGATTATTGGAGATGAGAAATCGTAAGACGATGAGGAGGATCCCATTTATAGAGGCTACAAATTAGTTTTAGACTCCAAAACAACGGACGAAACGCTTGTAAGATTATTTTGTCATTACCACGCATCACCATAGGCTCTAATCTATAACAGCCTATAACAGCCAGCGTACTTAAGTGGCTCATTTCCATGTCTGTATGTCATGTTCTCATATATTTCGTGCAAAAACAATTTTCCGATTGATGGTATGATAAATGAATCAAGCATTACATGCAAGTTGGGAGCCAAAGCATTCATGCTACAAATCTCCTTGGAAGCAATATGTTCGAATAGGTGCTGTACTTCGTCATTTTGGTTATACGCTTGTTGCTTTACATGGTTGCTTGCAATCCGAAATCCAGGTAAAGATTTATATATGTGAGGTAATAACTAAGATTATGCAGCAGTAGATAAGCCGCATAAGCCTAATGATTCTCGCTGTCTCATATTTCCCCCCTTTTTTTATGGATTTTCAGGCACCAAGATCTGTTCGTGATCTATTCAAAGCCCCATGTTACCATGTACAAGAGTTTTGCTAGAGAAATCTCGAAAACATTCAAAGAACTGGCAGATGGCATTCGAAACAAACGTCTTTTAGCTCCAATCTTAGTTTCCGATGATCTTCATGAAGCATTACAAGATCTGAACAATGCCATCAAATCTCAACCTCGACTCTTCCTTGGTGGTTCCAAGAATCACCACAATGACGCCTCTCAAATGTTAGCTTTAGCGGCTACCACTGCCATCGCCCACCAAAATTCAAATACAAGTTCATCAGTCGTTTCATTATCAACAGTTAACACCGATAGTTCAGCATTACCCGAATGGAAGAAACGTGCAGCTGATCTTTACAAGGATTCAGAACGCTAAGTATTAAGGACATCATTAAGTAAGTTAGACAATACTAGTCTTGAATTCTCAGAAGCACTTCCTTTTGCAGCCTTTGCGTCATTGCTGGTAGAAATGGCGGCGAGACTCGATAGGGTCACAGAACAAGTAGACGAGTTAAGGCGATTGTCTAAGTTCAAAGAATACAAAGCTGATCAGGTTGAGATTGTTGTCACCAATGGAAAAAACAGAACCGTGAAGAAGAAGAATAGAGAGTTTGGAACAAATATGGGTTCTAACGAAGTAGATTAATCAACAACTACATTTTGTATTAATTTTTATGAGTTTATGTAATTTTATAAAAACCTCATCGTCTCAAAAATATTGAGACAATTGGTCTCTCCGTCAAACTCCATTGTTAGCATCCTATTCTAGACATTTGTCTTGGTTCTAGTAGTGTTCGTGAACATTTTACCATGGCAAAGGTCTAATATACAAGGCCAAATTTTTCACTCAGCTTTTCAGAAAGGTACAACTTACAAGTTCAAAAATTGACTGCTATAATATAGGCAAATAAGTAACATTAAGTTTTAATTCATTGATATATCTAATAGCAACAGACCAGCACTACGCTCAGTGTACAACATATTTCGACCCCCCCTCTCAGTACCTTCCAGGTTTCCCCAAAAGACAATTCAAACTGAAATCATGAAAAGGATGACATTCTTTCTCATACAATGGTCTCTTCCTAATTCCTCTATGCTCAGTCAGTCTTCTTCCGTGCTGCACACACATTACGGGTCAGACTCGAGAAAAGTTAGGCAGTGTTTAGCAGAACACTGATGAAGCTGGTAGTAGTGGTCATCGTGGCAAATAGATTTGTAAGTGAACAATGTGGGTGAGAAGTATAGGCTCTATATTTCGGTCAGACCCCAGTTTCGCTGCTATGGGGCAAAATGGAAAGTTTTTATCAAGCAATGTTCTAAGAAAATTGTTAGAACTCCTGTCCATCTAAATCGGGTTTTGATGGATATTCAAGACCCTGCAGTGCTGGCATTCGTCTTAAATCCTCTTCTGTGTATGCAGGGATGAACCAGTATCTTTTGTCTGTGCCGAACACCTGAGAGATCAGAAAAGAAAAACATTTTAACATTGTTGATGGAAAAATCTACTACTCCTTTTCATTAGACTGTACTTCCATATGAAACGACTACTTGTAAGGCTGGCAAAATATTTACTTGTCTGAAGCCTTATGGTTTGGTTGTTATAAAGTTGTCTTTGAAGAACAGATCATTAACTAATGATCTAATGCAACCACATCTACTATACGGAGAGGTGGAAAGATAAGCCTTTGGAGTTGGGGTGTGAAAGGTTTCATTTCACACAGTGGTAATAATATGAGTCCCCGCCCTCCAACATACAGAGGAATGCTGTATCAGTTTATGATAAAGCAATAACAGTGAGTTGATATTCCCCGCCCTCCAACATACAGAGGAATCCATCTTCGCCAGGATATAGCAAATCTAACATAAGGCATAACTAAAGTAGAACTACCAAAACCAAAATTATTTAGCAACTTATCCTATCAAAAGTCACATATCTAGAAAGACAGCCAATGTTCAATTAAGTAGGATCAGCACTCGGAGATCTGAGGTATCCCAATACCAACTCATGTTTTACAGAACAAACATATTGGTTGGGGTATTCAAACAAATCATCCATCCATTGAGAGAGTCAGATTGTTGTATCCTTTTAGGCCATGCACATTAAAAGTCCACTCTCAAGTTATGAATTTTCATACATGTAAGCCTTCTTGTGAAATTCAATAACCCACGTGATTATTACTTCATTAAATCTACATTTTACTACAAGTCTACAATCTATTACATGAACCTTTCTTATTATATTGTGGACCTTACTTGACATTCTACAGCCAATTGATTATAAGACAGGAAAAGAAACTAACCTGTTCAAAGTTCTTCTTCCGCCCAAGGTCATAACGCCATTTTGGAGTGGTCTTCTTCTCGTATGCCTTACCATAAGAAAGCATAAACGGTCGATCCATTCAGTTATTCCTCTAGAACCAATTAAAACTAGAGAATGCAAGAGAAATTACCTCAATAGTGGTGGTATTAGCTATAACCAATGAAATGTGCATGATCAGAAATCCCATAACACTCATTGCAAAAGCTAAGTTCAGTACTGGATGGAGAGAAAAAGAGACGGACAATAAATAAGTTTATCCAGGAAACAAATAAAAAATAATCATAGAAAACATGAAGCTCCTTGGTCCATACCAAAAGCAAGAAAAGTTGTTGCAAGGGTTCCTGGTGTGCCAGGTATCTCATCATCACCAAAGAAGGCCATAAAATTCGGCAACAATGATAAGGCAACAAGAGTAGTTTCCAGAAATGTATAAAGCTGCAGTAATTATGACAAAAAAGTTGATGGATCAGGAATGATAAAATCAGGCGGGCCATGAATGAGCAAAAAGCAAGTCACTTATGTACAAGTCTGAGTTAGCTAATGGTTACTGATTTACCTGAATTGCATGAATTGACAGGATAAGTAAAGCCCATTATCATATACCAAGAAAGATATAATTAGAGTTGAAAAACTATATGCAAGCAATCAAGAAATCATAAATTAATTATTAATAATTTAAAAAAATCATGATATAGAACTTAAGTATGTATGAACCGAAACAATTCTAACTAAGCTGTGGCATTTGTTGCACAATAAGTGTTTGCTGACCATTTGAAAGTAAAACAGAGAATCTAATGCAAGTATTGGTCAGCCATTACAATTACCCAGAGTCCAATTCATTCATAAAAACCATCATAGAAACTGTAATTTTCCCTCTCCCAAACTTTTTCTCTACAAAATTTAAAAAGTGCATGATACTATATGATATCACTGCGCTAAAGAAGCGCCTTCAGTTGTGTGATGCATTGTTCAAATGTGGTGACTGTATACAGCGTACATATTGCGTAATTGAGCAAGTGTTCATGACATGCTGGCAATGACAGTGCATTCAAAGGCAGATTCTGATTTTTATATGTTTAAACTCTAGATTAGTGAATCATGGGGAGTTGGTGCTGCAAATAAGGCAGAAAGCAATTTATCTACTAACTGAGTTTAGTAGCATATAGATAGATAACAATTTCCCAATCTTAGTAGATAGTTGTTTTGCTTTCTAACAGTACCGGAGAATTGGGAGGTTTGGGAGGCAAAGACGAGCAGGATTTTTTGAATGGAACACGTGGTTTCTGAAACAGTAACTATACATATTTTCTTAATTCGTGGACAGATACGAGAATCCCCCAGAGTTGTAACCCTTCAAGAGACTACCAGATTTCTTTTTGCATGTTGCAACACGCCCTACATATACCACATAAAGAAAAAGAAACATCTAGAGTTCCCCTCAAATTCAGGAATGCCAAAGCACAATCCACTCTAGTAACATGGGTAATTCAAAGAAACATCTAGATTTCTTTTAGGCAGACCAAATGATGATCGTAATTCACATTGAACAAATTACTATGTTGCACAATAAAGTTCAGTTATTTCGAGTAAAATGAACATACCAAGAACAGAAGGAAGAACTTATAATTCAAAGCACCAATGCAGTTAACAACCCAAACACAATGATGATCCATTTTCAATACACACCTTCCACCTAAAAAATCAACAAAAAGACATTGATCAGTATAACAACCTCTTTTGAGCTACAAAAAAAAATCACTTCTTCTTAGAACAGTATAAGGTAACTTACAAACAGAACAATGATGACAACGAGGTGGTTTGACTTGATTACACTTCCTGCAATACCGAATTCTCGAATTGTTATTCAAATCACTTGCAGTTCCTGGCAAACCAGAACCAAATTCTGAACCCCCAGTTAATGGATCAGTATCTCCTATCTCTTCATCAATCGATGGTCTCCAATTTGATGGTACACCACCTGGATCCGTTAGTACAACAGAAAAATAGCTCCATAATAACATCACCAACTACAAAAAAGAAAAAAATAGAAATAATATCAAACCCACACTTCAATTCAACATACAATTACAAACCCATGTTTCAAATTAGGGAAATTTCAACAAATAGCTAAATATATTTCATCTTTTACTTACCAGGCAATGAAAGAGAAGTAAAACAGCAAAAGCAGCAAAAGAATCAATACCACTTCCATTGAAAAGAAGAGGACCATAATTGTTAAGAACAAGAGAATAATAAGTAACACCAATAACACCTAAAACTAAAAGAATCATAATAGAACCAAGACTACGAAGAACAGTACGGAATTTGAATACATTCCAAGCCATTGTAGGTCCTGATCTATGCATAATGTACAAAAAAGATTGTCCTTTGAGACTCTCTCTTCCTAGAGAAACTAGGGTTTGTTATTTGGGTTTTGATAAAAGAGTTTTCTCGAATGATTCAATGGAGAAAGAAAAGTGAAAGAGAAAAATTGAGTGTGAATTGGGGAAGGTGAAGACTTGGAAAATGCAGAAGGTTTTTGTTGGGAAGGTTAGTTTGGGCTGGTCTGGACTCGACTATTGTTATCAATACGAGCTGGGAATTTAAGGGACCATCTCCCCTATTTTACTAAAGGTCATTAGGAAGTAATTTCTGGCTCCTCATATCCATATAATTTTACTAATAATAAAAATACCCTCATTTAATTAGAGGTAACAATTAGAGTTATATAAACTTAATTAATTTTAAGTGTTAGATGAGATAAATTATTGTTGTGTTAGAGAATTAGAATAAGGAGAATAAGAGTTCTTTCCCAAACCCAAACCCAAACTCAACCCTAAAATTAGGATTTTTTTTAGATTACCAAGACCACAACGAAGAAGATGAAGATTATAATGTTGTTAGGGATACCCGGGTATATTGTTAATTTTTTTTTGTTGCTTGAATTGGCTTAAATTTGGTAAAAATATAAAATTTTATAGCTTAGGTTCGGCTAGCTCGATATAAGTTCGACTAGGACATTGAAGAACACAGGTAGCCAAACTCTTTGAGTTCATGGTAGTAGCCGAAGTTATCTGGTAGTAATACTAATGGTAATAGCCGAACTGAGATGTTCGGTTAGGACTTCAATAGACTTCCAAACCAAACAATGTAGTTTTTAACCGAACTTTCAATATATCAAAGAATTTATCACGTTAAAAGTTAGGCAAGCTTATAATTGATACTTTAACCGAACTT
>JAJJMC010012129.1:5177124-5261957 GCA_023531435.1 Papaver californicum
TTACACAAGTTATCAAAAAATTTTATCAAGTAGAAAGTTCGGCTAGGTCGATAGTATAATTTAATAACCAAACTTGTTTTTTAACAACCGAACTTTGTTATGTAATAGGCTTTAGCAACCGATTTTTTTTATCAAACTTACGAAATTCATTAACTAAAGTTTCAAACCAAGTTACGAAGTATTAACGTCAAATACAAACCAATTGTTGAAATTAAAACCATGTAACTGTTCTTAAATGCAAACATATTGAATTCAAACACTCATGCACCACATCGACGAGTGCGATGAACTCTTTTACCACAGCCAAGTTCTTCGTCGGATGAGGTCTCATCTCCACTTGGTTCCAACATAGTAGCAGCAGCCACACTTGAGCCTTCCCCACTTGATCCCCTTCTAGTAGCAGCAGTAGCAGTTGAACCTCCCCCTTGTATACGACTCCTCTTGGGCGCCTTCTCCTTGATTGACTCAACCTCATTATTCGATATGACCTTGTCCCATTCGTTGTAAAGGGATGTCTGTTCTTCAGTCGATATAGGGTCTCCCGTACGAATTTTAGCCATCATTTTTCTCAATAGCTTCCTACCCGCTTTAACCTATTCAAATTTAAACATAAAAATACGTTATTTTATATCAAAGTTTATAACACTTTGAAAATCATAAAGAGAATAACATTATTTATTTATCACGCTCTCCAACGCCTTCGCCACATCTTCGCCGCAAGTAGGCGTCTTCCCGGTTTCAACTCCCTTATTTTTCCCCTTATCCTTCGCCCTATTTTCCTTAGCTTGTTGAACATGATTTATAACACAGGAATGACTAATACCTAAATACCATTCCTTTTACCCTTCTCCATAGGCACTTTGGACACCCTCCTCTAAAGATATACACTCATCTTCATCAATAAGGTTTTCACCCATGTTGTTCCACATGTCTGGCGTTGGCTGTGGGTTATGACATCGCTTAAATAAATTGACGGTGTTCTTCGTACCCCTCTTCAACAATCTAAAGTTTTCATTCTCTACAGTCGGTATAGTCTGCACATAAGCGAGTTGGCGAAATACTCTTCGAGGGTTGTACATCGAGTAACCTCCAGGGAAGAACAATGGCATGTAGTGAGCCGCGACTGACGAAATCTCAACCTCACCAAAAGAGTAAGGATGAAAAACTACTTCATGCGGTCCCAAATCATCTAACACTCTCGTAGTTTATACCAACGGATTCTCTTTAGCCTTCAGTTGTGTGCGCTGGAAATTGTACTTTCCGGTCGTTGGCTTCCCATCAAGCCAACCTTTCTTCGCAGCAGGCAACTTCATCTCAGGGAACTGCTCGTACACTCACACCTAATTGGAAAACATCAAGTTTAACAAAAGTTATGCTATATATAAAGAATCATACTAGTGGAGAACATGCATTTTAGAACTAACTGGGCCTTTATAAAAGAACAGACTTGGTCCGAGCCCACGTTGGCTCTGTTGGAGTCTGTTCTTTTATAAGTAAAAATGCGGAAAAAAATAAAAGTTGTTTGTAATCCGACCTATTATGAACACTTAGAATTGTATTATTTTACCCTTTGAGGAGTACATTTAGAAAGAAATGATAGGGTTCAAGCTTTCCATAAAATATTTGACACAACCTCGGTAACATCGATGGGTAGATGTCTTTCTCTCTCATTTCTAATTAACTATCCATTTTTTTTCGGATCTCTTCTTATCCCTATAAAGTTTCCTCTTCTAGAAAGAAAAAACCAAAATCAATTTTCTTCTAAAAATAAAAAACCCAAACCAGATCTCCTTTCACAACTTCTCTCGTCAATTGAAAATGGTAAACCCAAATCTCATTTTACTTTCTCGTCATATTGTGGTCGATTAGTGTTTGGTCGATGTGTAAATAGTTTATTGTTGTTATTTTGTTCAAACTATCAAACCCTAAGTTTTATAAATTTTGGATTTTGGGTTTCTGTTATTATTCCTTGCTGATTCCAAAACCCTCAAAAGAGATGCTAATTTGCAGATCTTTCACTTTACAAACTCGTATCCAATCAACAACTTTAATTTATTTGGAATTTATTTTTTAGATCTCTGGCTTTAACTGTTTACTTCAGTTGTTTTCTTTCATTCCATATATATTTTGTTTTCTGGGTTTGTATTTTTATGCCAATTTTTGTTTTTAGCTGTTTGCTTCAGCTGTTTAACAAGATGTTATCTCTGGGTAGATTTTAGGTTGTAATTTTGTTAATTGATAGAATTGAACTTAATTTTGATTTGCAAAAACTTTTGTTTTACAATGACTGCAAGAAGACCATGTGTGATTGCTTTGTTTGATGATGATGGTACATTTATAGCCCCAAGAAAGGTATATACATTTATATGAATTTGATAGATTGATTCTTCATTTATTATCCTTATGTTTAATGCTTAAATTGTAATGGACTGATCATATGTTTTTCTTACTCTTTAAAGGCCATTTGAACAACAAAAAATGGAAGCAACTCATACAATCCATAGGTTGTTCTATATGGACCTGGTGGAGGGCCAAGAAAAACTTTTAAGGATGAACATGAACCATTAAGAGATTGAACCATTGAAGCTGAAATTCCTAGCTTGTGCGATGGTGTTCTGTTAATACAGGTTTGAATCTTTCACTCTCTGCTTTCTCCCTTTCATATATATATATATATTTATATATCTGTAATGTTCGTATTTTTCGACAACACATCCCATCGGTGTAGTCAAGCTTATTTTTGATCTCATATTAATTATACATTGTCGTGGTTGGCCTGCCTAAAATTGATGGATAAACTAGTTTGTTAGAGGTACCACTACAAGATTCTTTCTACGGTCTTAATCCGTGATAGCTGAGTTAAAGTACCCATGAATAATTACTTTATTTTTTTTTTATTTGTAGAATGTTCATGACCATCTAATTTAGTATCATGAACACCTTACAAACTTCTTTGTTTTCAATTCCTGGATGGCAGTCATGTTGAAGTTGATAGTCCATATGCAAATGACGAGGTTATGAAGATGTGTATGCCTCCTCTGTTGCCTACTTCAGAAATTGTTTATTTCAAGATATCTGAAAGGCAACCAATGAAGGTGATCTTTTTCTCTTACTACCAGACATTATACAGAAAAATTTAGCCAGGATGAGATGAATTTGATTTTCTTTTCTTAGTTATAATTTTATATGCCTGGTAGACCATCTATGAATATAATGTGTCTTTGTTGAACTATGCATGTGATAAGTGCATAATTTACATATTTTAAGTATCATTTCCTTATACTTATTTGCTAGATTTTTATGTCAATTACTGTGTATTATTATTACTTTTATAGTTTATGTGTTTTATTAGGTTACATCACTGAAAGAAGTGAAATTGAGATCTACAAGGAAGAATTGCTAAATACCCAGTGGAACTCAGTTTATTCCAGGATTTATACCCACAATTTTGTAGAGAATTGAAAGGCAAAGCCAACGCAAAAAGAATGAGGTCATTCGAGTTCGTATGAAAAAGTTATGAGCAGAACCGTGAAACCAACTTGAATTTGGTATCTGTTGGGCCTTATCGGGCCTGTGCGGGAAGAGAAATAAGGGAAGCGTTTTGGACTCGCCTTTGACGTGAAAATTAAGGTTTTTGTTAGTTTTTGAGGAGGTTAAGTCTCCTAATTGGACAAGGAATCAAAAGGAAGTGGAAAATTTTAATGAGACTAGGGTTTAGTTTTGCTTTTCAAAAACAGTTTATGATTTTCTTTAATATTTTAATGGCTTTTAAAAAAGTTATGTCTAGCTAAACCCAACCACTGGGACAATGGAGGAAGCCATATTGCATGAATGAATGGTAACTATTTTTGATTCTTAATGACTTTTGCATTGATTTTAATTGACTTATGATTTTTCTTAATTAGTTGTGATTTTGTTTGATGGTGTATGCTGGGACTTAAGAGCTTTTGATGAGCCATGCTTGTGATTTACAATTAATCTTTTACACATCTACTTTTGGCAAAGAAACAGAGTCAATAAAAGAGCTATAATTGTTAAAGAATCATTGTGGAAATTATTTAGAAGTGATTTTGGAGGAATCCTGAGTTCCAGTTCTTCCAAATATTATTAAAATCTTTTACTTATGTTCTGGTTTAAATTAAAATTAGGTCTAAAATGAATCCTCACAAGTCTCAGCGAACGAACTATTTTTACCATTTTTCTAAAACAATCAAGTTTTTGGCGCCGCTGCCAGGGACTTTTTTTAGATTTGTTTTTAGTTTTGTTTTAGGTTAGTTATTTTAATTAGATTTTTATTTTATTTTTGTTCTATTTTACGTTTTTGGGTATTTTTCTTTGTATTACAGGTTTCAAATCAAAAAGGAATTGGAGCCAAAGATTATATTGATTGATTAAAGACTTGGAGTCAAAAATAAATCGAAAAGAACGGAAAAAGAAGACAAGAATATATTTTTTTTCTGTAGTTATTTTTTTTAGGGTTTTATTTATTTTTATTTATAGAAAATTTTATTAGGAAATCCTTTATTATTTTTGTAATTTGTCTTTTATTTTTGGACTTTTTCTTTGGACTTTGAACATTATTATTATTTTTAAACGCTATGAAAGGGTAACTTAAATATAAACTGCAACAGGAAAGGACGACAATTACTATATTGTCTCGTCCCCTCGGGTTCGTACACTAACACAGGAGTCGGTGGCCCGAGTCGACTACAACCGATTCATCCCCCGTCTGGTACGTGAGGTAAGACTCGATCAACCCACGAATCCCCTGCAAGTGGGTTTACCGTGTTCTTTTGTATGCATATATGTTGAGGAACTGAATACGGACTTACTTTTCTAGTAAAGGGCAAGAACTGGCCATATAAGATAAGGACTCGGATTTCATCACCGTTTCCTTCTTGCCCGCTTTAGGAAAACGTTACCAAACGCGAACCTAAACCTTAAAATTTTGACTAGAAAGAAACCGATAGGGTAACGAGCTTATAGGCAAATCGTTCAAAAGGACTGTATTGGTTACTTTGTTAGCCTAACTCGAAGTTCAGGAAGATTATTTTAAGTTGATTAGATCCGCCTTGTAACCCATGGAAAAGTTTCCAAAGAGAAAGGGTTATCAAGCTCTTTAGAGCTTATCCTGTTTCTCTTCGACTTAATCTAATTCGGATCGTTCTAAGAGGTTTGCTAAAACTGTAACTAGTTTCCTTTCGAAGGAATAAAAGTTGGTCTAGAAACAATCTAAGTGGAGTCATCATGCTTATTTTTGCTAGATTCAATAGGTTTGATTTGGTTGAGTCGGCCTTGTTTGTGTACGTTTAGAACCCCCTTCCTGTTAGGATTTATTTTCTTAGATTTTTTTTAATATATTAGGCAGTTTTTAGAAAATGTCGAACTGGTATTATGAGGACCAATACAATGAAATCCGACTGAATTTCAAAATAGACATTATCCATACTATCAACATTGTGTGGATAGTAGTCGGGATCACCACCAACCTTTTTGGAGGTTATTACTCATACCAAGGTGATCCCAATTACTATTCGTACATACACCCGTCTTATGAACATGAAAGTGAGAAAAATTCGAGTTCTTTATCTTGGAGGGATTCCCTAAAGCAGATGCAATCTAGTACTCCCTATGATGACCCAAATCCTTCTCTAGAAGAATCACATGAGAAAAATTCTAGTTCTTTGTCTTGGAGGATGCCCTAAAACAGATGCAATCTAGTACTCCCTATGACGATTCGAGTTCTTTATCTTGGAGAGATTCCCTAAAACAGATGCAACCTAGTAGTCCTTATAATGAACCTATTATGCCTCTAGAAGAATCATACGAGCAGTTGCGATCTAGTACTTACGATCTAGTTTTTCTCTAGAAAATTCCGTCAAGAAGTGCAGTGAGGATACAAGAAGAATCATAAAGGAGATGACTGAGAATAGAAATAGGTTCGTATTAAGTGTGAATGAAATTTATGCAAAGAATAATATTGCTCAAAATGATCATAATTTCCAACATAGTGCTACCCTTGATAATTATTCACCTATTCAAGAGGACGAGGATAGAATTGGTAACAATATTTATTTAGACGAGGTTCAAACATCTTCATATTATTATAATGATGAGGATAGTATTGATGCAGAACTTGAAATATACAGGCAGAGTGATCAGGAAATTGTCACCCCAATTGTGTTTCATGATGATAGTGTTATTTCTGGTTCAAATCCAAATAATTTTAATGATTATTCACCTATTCAAAAGGAAGAGGATTTGACTAGAGATACCACTGTTTTAGACGATGTAGAATTATCTTGTTTTGAAGCCGATAATGGTATAGAGGAACGGGTTTATCATGAAAATACTGTTTTATAGTCCAACGATTTAGAAATAATATTCTTAGATAACAAAGATAGACTCGTAGAGATTTTAAATATGAGTGAAGATGCACCATCTGATTATAACCTAGAAGAAGTAATTGACCATTTTTGGGAATCTGACGATCTAAAAATTAGGGAAATTGTGACTAGTCTATCTAAAGACACTGAAAACTCTAAGTTTAGGGGTGACTATCATTCTCCCTGTGTTTTACCTTTAACTCTTAGAAAGGTCCCTTGCTTGGGACTTGACATTTGCACCTCTACCATTTTACAATATCATCTTCAAACTAGATTTCCTGAGCCTGTTGATATCTAGAAAGAAGTTCAGTTGTTAGAAACCCGTCCTCTGGTCGATGTGGTTTACCTAGGCGATAATACCAAGATTGAATTTGTTTTCCCACCAAAATATTTTCTTCCATATGTGGGAACGTATGAATTTAAAATGTGTCAGTTATTAAGTTTTGAGACTAAGCCTAATTACTTTAGGGAATTAGAATCGACACATTTGCTTAAGAATGACCACCTTCATAGTAGTCAATTGTGTGTGTCAAATCTGATTAACTTTGAGGATCCACATTTATTCAGGTTATTATTATGTGCTTCTAATTTCTTAGTTGAGTTGTTCCAGACTTTACAACTTGATCCTATTGATCCTGCTTTTGAGGAAATCCATCCCATGAAAATATTTTATCCAGGCCCTTTTATAGAGCATGAACATGAACCACAACTAGAATTAGTTGTCTTAAACAGAAAACTAGATAAGGGTGTGCTCGGTTTGTTCATTTTCTTGGCATGTTGCAGTTTTCTCTTATTTGTGATAGCACTATTTGATTCAGATGACCCACAATTGTTTCGACTATTGCTACATGATTTTATGAGGTGACTAATTTTTTCTAAGTCTGGCTGAAGACTTTAAACTTATCACTTCTTGGGAGGTAACCATGCTCATGCGACACGGTAATATATTTCCTTAACTCATTTCCTTAGATTGGTAACAATTTCTCCTTCTTCGTGTTTTTAATCATTTATCTTTAGAACATTGAGGACAATTTTAGATTCAACTTTGGGGGTAAGGGAGAAACTTTTAATGAAATATGAAACTCCAAAGTCTAGAAACTTGTGAACAATTCAGGATGACACTAACCATTCTAGGTAGATGGAAACTTAGCTCTTTTTCTATAGGAATTGGTGTGCCCAGTTAAATGGTCTATTCGTAAAAGGACAGAGTTCAGGTGTTAGAAATAACATGATAGTTGTCACCATATCTCGGAGTCTATCTCAACCATATCACCTTTTGTTTTTATTTTTTGTAATTTTTATGTTTCTCTAAGTGATTTGGTGGGGCACCAGTATCGAATTGTTATCACCGCCAGGATGGAGTAGAGTGTTTGAGATTATTTAGACTATATTAAAAAAAATCGAGTGTTGACACTTTGATAGCAATATGTGTGTGTTCTCCCTGTCTCCGTCGCCTAAGCAAGCTGGAACGCAGGATCCATGGGAACTATCATGTAAGATGCTGATAAGGACCATGATCTTGGATTCAATTTGATCCAATCATGTTGTCAATACATTTGTAATTGTTTTATTTTCAATAAATCGATCGTTGAGACCCTTGTATATACCAGTTGAATCGATATTAGTATTACGATTAAGACCATGTATCTCAATCCATTAGGATTCATGTTGGCACTGACCTTCAGACAGATATGGGAAACACCGTTCACCTTAGTCAACATTAGGGCTGTCAATGGGTACCCGAATACCCGAACCCGTCCCGGAACCGGATAAATCGGGTCCGGGTCCTAAAACTGGACCCATTATTAATTTTAGACCCTAACGGGTAGGACCCGAATAGACCCGATAAAAATGGTTCTAACCGGATCCTACCCTTCGGGTACCCGCGGGTAATTGGTAACTATTGTAGAGGGTTAATTTTGTCAAATTTCTTACCAAAATTAGGTCATATAAATAGAAAAATCAAACCTCATTTACTTCATTTATTTCTTACGGTTCCTGTCTGAGAAGAAGACTACTTCATTTAATTCTTGTCGTCTGTCTGAGAAGAAGAGTACTTCACAGACTACTTCACTTCACCATCGTTGTTATTAACTTATTACTACTTCACTTCACTATCTTGGAACAGATTCAAATCAAATGTTGCTGAAATCCTGAAACAAAGTTATGTAGACATCTATGCTCCCATGCCATCAGTGCCATCACCATCAAGTGAAGGAACTAAATACACCACACCACAACACCACCAAATCGATCTGACCACAGCACCACCATCTTCTCTCATTCTCCTTGAATCCAGATCCATCTTTTCTAGGGTTTGTAATTTCCGAATCTTATATGATCATAATGATAATAGGGGTTTTTATATACAACTAATGTTGTTCAACGATATATCATAATTCAATGAAATTAGGTTTTTTTGTTACGTATGAGTTCAAATTATTTAGGTCATTCTTAATTCTTAGAATCTTAGTTATGGAATTGTATGTGTGAAAGATTTGGGTGATTAAATTATCTTGGGTTGGATTGGTGTAAATGGTAGAGAATCTCTTAACTGCTAATTTTTCAGAATAACAATAGCTTATTGAAGTGCTAACTGCTAAGTCAAGGCTTTTGGCTGTTTAGGTTGCTTTTTTTCTAGATTAGGTTTCATTTATTTATGTTATATAAACCAGAAAAGTATTGCAATAGACACAAAGGAGCAACCAGGAGTAGATATGTTAACTTTGGTATTGTGTGTTTTCTATGCAGCAAGGTGTTGAGGCTATCAATTGCACAAGTGCTTACTGTGATTTCTCAGAAGCTCAAGTCTGCACTTAGTAGATGCAAACAAGAACAAGAAGATTTAGCCTGTGCACTTTAGGCCAGAGAAGCTATCAGGAGATGCACTAATATCAGGTACATTTTCTTTTACTTTGGTTGCAAAGCTTCTTTCTTGGTAACCTGTAGGCTGTAGTTAAGCATATACTATCTGGTGGTGCATAGGTTACTCAAAGAGTATATATTAATCCGTCTTTTGATAATTAAGTCTGCAATATGAGGACACAAATGCGACCTGAACCAACTATTGGTTGTGCGTTCATTCTCATGCGAACATAAAAGTACAGAAAAGAGGAGGTTCAGCCGGAGCTTACTATTATCCAAACAACTAGCAAAGAGGTAGAAGTTGTAACTGGTGTGTTCGTAAACCACTGTACCGCCTTTATTTTGGTCATGATTTGCTAATGCAGTGAGTTGGAAGAAATTGTAGGCAAATTGGAAGAGATTGTAGCAACATCTTGCTTAGGGGACACTATTTTTTGTCCGGCAGGACTCACTTTTACTCATCACAATAGGGCCTTAGCGTCTTCCTAATTTTGTATCATAAGTTGGCTATATAGCAAATCAACCTGAAATGGTTAATTGCAGTATGAAAGTTATCTGGTTGGTAGCTTAATTAGTATCCGTGAACTAAGGTGTTCCTGTCCACTAATATGGAGTCACATATAAAATGCAGTTTATGTATTTACAGGACATAAATTTTCATTCACTTGTCAACTGAGTTCTGTGATGATTCAATGTGTAATTGTATTCTCTCTCCTCTTCTGTTTTAGATTCTAACTAAAATTGGTAATGTTGCAGTAAAGGAGGTTGTTTTGCAGCTGAAACCTTCGCTCACAGGAGATAAACTTTTAGTGTCAATTGCCGCTGGGATTAAATTGTGTGATCTACAAGTTAGCATCTGAAAATATCTTTTTGTTTACAGTACTATTGTTTTTTAAGTATCTATTAACAGATTGAATAATCAATCAACAATCTTCCATACTCATTTTCGTCATACCTGTCTGTTCTTTACCATTTTATTCTTTAATTTCTTCTCTTGTCGAAAATGGTATGTTACTGATTAAGAAATATAGTCTGCCATTGTGAAGACCCATTAGTGTTGTATATACTCCATATCAAATTTAGTGCATACCTACAAATTTATGTTACTGATTAAGAAATATAGGACACTTATGTGTGTTAGTGTTAGGTATATATTGATTGCAGAATAAAAGGTTTCCCTATTCTTACTAGTTTCAACTTTGATTAAGACTGAATGCAGGGAAAGGTATCTAAATTCCCATAAGTTTCCTCTTACACACGACAGTGTATCTGAAAGATAAGCCATGTGCACTATAAAGCAGGATTAGATGTTAACTAACTGTTTATGCTTATTAAAATGAGTCTCTTTTTTACTTTCGAGTAATAACAACTGATCCCAAATGTTTGTGGGGTTTATTGCAGAACTAATATGCCAAAATAAAAAGGAAGTGGAGTTGGTGATCAATATACTCGTGTACCCCCAGCTAAACATCTAACTGCAGCTGGTGATTCTAGTTCTATGGATAATTCTCCACCAGTTCCGCTAAAACGTAAAAGAACTTCAGAGGCATGGAATGAATTTGAGCAGATAGAGGAAGATGGGAAAGTAGTTCAAGGAAAATGCAAGCACTGTAACCATAAGCTTTGTGCGAAAAGTACAAACGGGACTAGTAGTCTGAACAAACATTAGAAAAGTTGTGGTTTATTCAAAACAGCACAGAAGCAACTTAACCAAATGTTCTTGAAAGCTTCTGTGAAAGAAGATGGGGCAGTAGCTGCTTATAACTTCAAGTTCAATCAAGAAGTAACTCGTGACCGAATTGCAAGAATGATTATGTTGCATGAACTTCCTTTTTCCATGGTGGAGTATGTTGGTCATTACAATAGTGTTGACATCATTACAACCCAACTTTAAACTTGTGAAACGCAACACTGAAAGGTCAGATTGCATAAGTCTTACTACTGATATGTGGACATGTAATAGTCAGAATAAGGGTTATATGGCTTTGACGGCTCATTATATTGATGAGAAATGGAGAATTCAGAAGAGAATATTATCTTTTAGCGCAGTAGATGGGCAACATACTGGAGTCAACATTGCTAAGGTGTTGATGGATAAGTTGTTAGAGTGGAATATAGATCGGAAAATTGCTTCAATTACGTTGGATAATGCTTCAACCAACGAGGTAGTGGTAAGTGAACTTATTAAACAACTAAAGCCAGATAATGGGTTGCTCTTAGATGGGAAACTATTTCAAGTTCGGTGTTCTGCTCATGTTATCGCCATTATTGTTGATTAGGGAATGAAACAAATAAATGAAGAATTACAAAAAGTTAGAAACTCTGTAAAATTCATAAGGTCTTCACCACAAAGACAACAGAAATTTGAAGACGTTTGCTTGCAAGTAAATGCTCCAAAGAAGAAGTTAATTCAATATGTTGATACTAGGTGGAATTCCACGTATATGATGCTTGAAACAGCACTTCAATTCAGGGAAGCATTTGTCAGATATGTGAAGTTTGAGCCTGAATTACTTAAAGTTGCACCAAGGGAGGAAGATTGGAACAATGCAAGTAGTCTTTCAACTTGCTTAAAGGTTTTCTATGAAATCACCATTCTGTTTTCAGGTACAAAATACATAACCGTTAATCGTTACTTTGATATAGCTTGTTGTTTATACATAGAAATACTTGAGTGGTGCAATTATGAAGATATATTAATAAAAAAAATGGCACTGAATATGATGGAAAGATTTGAGAAGTATTGGGAGATCACTAGTCCATCTTTTGCAATAGCTTCTATTTTAGATCCTCGATTCAAAATGAAATCAATGAGTTACTACTTCCCAAAAATTTATGCTGATAACATAGAGGAATTAAAAAAAAAAATTGCTGAAAGAATTGTATAATGAGTATGTAAACCGTTATGCTTCTTCAAGTCATGTCTATTCAGGAAACATCCCTGCAAATTCTGTTACCATTGAAAAGTATGTTTCATCTAGTAGTTTTGGTGGTTCAATACCTTCTCAAAGTTTCTTTACTTCTAAACTAAATGGTTTCAGAACGTATCTTGAAGAAAGTTCACATAATTCGGTTGTTCGAACAGATCTAGAGCAATACCTAATGGATGATGCTCTCCATGTAGAAAGTGGTACGGTTAATTTGAATGATACCAGTTTTGATGTTTTGGGATGATGGAAATTTCATGGACCCAAGTATCCAATTGTATCATTGATGGCGCGTGATATTTTAACAATTCCTGCATACTCAGTGGCTTCTGAATCTGTTTTCAGCACTAGTGGTAGAGTTGTAGATAAATATCGTTCTTCATGCTCCCAGAGACTATTGAAGCTTTGATATGCGGAAAAGATTGGACAAGGAGTGGGCTGGAAAGTAAGTTATATTTTCAAACTATTCAATGTATTCATGTTAACCAACACTTTATATATAATTGTAACACCGTTATACTTTCTCTGGTTCATGTGTTATTTGACCATTTTCTTATGTTAGATGAAGGATTTGGTTTGGATAATCCTGCCCTTAAGACTATTTTAGATGCAGTTGATCAGCAGCAAGAAGACGAAGGCGATGGAACTAATGCTGATGGCAATACTGAGCAGTGTCAGATATTGTCTGACTAATTTTTTGTTTGCAAAATAAAGTTTATATACTACGTCATACTGTTTTGAATCTTTTTGTTATGGAATTTCGTATACCTCGACTAATCTATTAATATTTTTTGCAGAGATACTATTTTTTTTTTTTTGTGAAGTTTCTAACTTTCTGATATGGTGTGCTGGAGAGGTTCAAAGTTGCATGTCAGGTAAGCTGTTACTGGACTAATGCATCAGTTCTAGAGTATTACCTTAATTTTTTCTTTGCACATGATATCAACACACATCTGTCCATACAATAAGAGCTGAGTGTTATGGTTAGTTGGTTGATGCCCTAACTCTTTTTATCATGTTATATTGTTTGTATCCTTAGTGCAGCAATAGTAAATAATGGACCCTGTCAGTTAACTTTTACACCATTTCAGCTGTCTTTGACTCACATATCTCTATTATCCTCAGTTTCACATATTTAGCTCAATGTAAACTCAAGCCAGTACCTTGTAGAGGCCTTACGCTTATCAAGTTATGGTAAATGGAACTATGGGTAAACCCTACTTACTCTAGAGTACCCACAGTAGACGGTCTATGTGCATATTTCCTTGTTGGGAGTCTGGCATTTTTTTTTATTATTAGCTGTGAGAGGAAATAACTGCCCCAATTGAAGCCTCTTGTAATGCATTCTGAGTGTGGAAGTTGTAAGTAGTTTAGTTACCCTTGCCTGGAGTTTCTTATAATGAAATAGCTTATATTCTGCAGAATTGTGTCAGAACACCCATTATCTTTTGGTTGCAGAGTATAATATAAGTAAATGGTCTATGTGTGAGTAAGAAATGGTTGTTGTAGCTATCATAGTCCATGTGAGAGACCTGTATACTATCTATGTTAATAATATTGAAGGCATACAGACTTGGTTCAAATAGAAAAATTTTAACACAGATAAACCAAATCAACCTCAATTTGTCTTATTGTCTCTAAGATTCGTTTTTTGTTTTTGTTCTCTTTTCTGATGATTGTCTCTTGTGAATTGGGTATTAACTTGATAATTGTGAATTAGTTATTAAACTAATTTTTGTGTATAACTTTTCTCATACGTAAATTATGCTTATGTTATTCTGTCTTCATTCATATGAAAAACCCAAGATATTGTCTTATGCTTATCATGTTGAAAAACCCAAGATATTGTGCATAACTTGTAGAGGCCTTACGCTTATCATGTTGTCTTTTGTAGTACTGTCTTACACTTCTTGTTTCCAGTTAAAAGAAATAACAGAATCAAGTTATTCATATGTAACAGAATCAAGTTATTCAACTTTTATGCCAGTTAATAAAGACATTGGATAATCTATTCATAGTTTTTGCAGGGATACTATATTTTTTGTTTTTTTTGAAGTCTCTAACTTTCTAATATGGTGTGCTGGAGAGATATACGATGTCGCATGTCAGGTAAGTTGTTACTCTAAAATGTAGCTGAAACTCATTATACTTTGTGTTGATCTTCATCTTTCACCTTGCATTGCCTTATTTTTATACCCTGCAGACTGCAGTTCTTTATATTGCAATTTGCATCTGTATATGTTGCAGGACATGATGGTTAATTACATACAAATAAAGCTTCTTTTTTTATACGGCCAAAGAATGTTCAAAGTTACAATCTGTCCCTGATGTTTTGTTAATAGTTGTGAATGTGAGTTGCACTTGCAGTCACTTTTTTTTTTCAAACACTTTATATATATAATAAGTTTGCCAGTTTTTTGTGGTTATATTACGGCAACCTTTGCTTTATAGATACATATGTATCGGTTGGAGATGGATTGTTGAACTCATTACTTACTGTTTTGATGTTATATAAGATATATGTGTGTTCAAACTTCAAACATCAAATTTTAGATTTTTTGTAATCATTAATTGATAACCGATAACTACCCGGACCCGATAATTACCCGGACTTTTAATAGGGTCCGGTTCTGGGTCCAAAGAATTAGGAACCGGAACCGACAAAAATATTAGGGTCCGGGTCTGGGTCCTATGGTACCCGGGAGGACCCAGACCCATTGACAGCCCTAGTCAACATGTGTAAACTTCGTTTTGTCTATATCCATCTTCTAAATCCTTCCATGTGATTGAACTTTGATAGATTATGAGTATCGTGATTGAATGACTATCTAAGTAGAGCTTTGTTTTCTTATATATGAATTTTAGTATGCTTGAGTAAAAATTCGTGTAGTACAATTGGACTCATATAGGGTAATGATTCCCATAGCCGGAGAATTTAGTATGCCAACTAAATAACTTGTTTAATGTTTACCCTCAATCGTTCACAGGTAGCTAGGGTTTGAAGTAAAGATTTTGCGGGTATACCTCTTGTAAACCCCCACGAGACTATAACTCGTACAATAGGGACACCTATGGGTTTAAAGGCTTGTTACACATGCTAAGTGTAATCGTGTCCTAAACGAAAGGGAGTTGTATTTTACGTTAGGTTAGTTTAGGATATATAGTTTGCTCGAGGACCAGCAAAAGGCAAGTGTGGGGGAATTTGATAAGTGCATAATTTACATATTTTAAGTATCATTTCCTTATACATATTTGCTAGATTTTATGTCAATTACTGTGTATTATTATTACTTTTGTAGTTTATGTGTTTTATTAGGTTACATCTCTGAAAGAAGTGCAATTGAGCTCCACAAGGAAGAATTGCTAAATACCCAGTGGAACTCAGTCTATTCCAGGATTTATACCCACCATTTTTTAGAGAATTGAAAGGAAAAGCCAACGCAAAAAGAATGAGGTCATTCGAGTTCGTATGAAAAAGTTATGAGCAAAACTGTGAAACCAACTTGAATTTGGTATATGTTGGGCCTTATTGGGCCTGCGCGGGAAGAGAAATAAGGGAAGCGTTTTGGGCTCGCCTTTGACGTGAAAATTAGGGTTTTTGTTGGTTTTTGAGGAGGTTAAGTCTCCTAATTGGACAAGGATCAAAAGGAAGTGTAAACGTTTAATGAGACTAGGTTTCCTAGTTGGATAAGGATCAAGAGGAGGTTACCAATACCTATATAAAGGGACGCCTAGATACAATTTTGAACACAACTTCTCATAGATAGAAACTAGGGTTTAGTTTTGCTTTTCAAAAACAGTTTATGATTTTTTTTAATATTTTAATGATTTTTGAGAAAGCTATGTCTAGCTAAACCTAACCACTGGGACAATAGAGGAAGCCATATTTCATGAATGAATGGTAACTATTTTTGATTCTTAATGACTTTTGCATTGATTTTAATTGATTTATGATTTTTCTTAATTAGTTGTGATTTTGTTTGATGGTGTATGCTGAGACTTAAGAGCTTTTAATACGCCATGCTTGTAATTTACAATTAATGTTTTAGAAATCTACTTTTGGCAAAGAAACAGAGTCAATAAAAGAGCTATAATTGTTAAAAAAATCATTGTGGAAATTATTCAGAAGTGATTTTGGTGGAATCCTGAGTTCCAGTTCTTCCAAATATTATTAAAATCTTTTACTTATTTTCTAGTTTAAATTAAAATTAGGTCTAAAACGAATCTTCACAAGTCTCAATGAACGAACTATTTTTACCACTTTTCTAAAAGGATCAGCAGGATGTAACCTTTTGGGTGGATCACATCCTACCATCGTCATAAAGGGAGTTTGGTCCAGTTTTCCTTGGTAAAATATACATTGCTGTTTTTTTTTGCTCATAATAGATATTCCCTTGGTAGCGTTTGTGGTTTTGAATGCAAAATGACTTCTATTTGATAAGAAGTGAACTCTTTCAGTAATGTGCACATCCTCATAACACTTGTCTGTTGTCACTGATGCAAACTTCAATTATCATATGCTTACACATCTATAACCATTTACCTCTTTGAACAATGCTTGTTTGGATGCCGAAACGAAGTAGTCATTTTATTCATTGTACTTCTTTTATTCTTTAACCATTTACATGTAGAGTATGAAGTAACCATGTAACTTACCATTTTTCCTGATTCATGTAACTTAATGAATTATGCATTAGTTTACATCATGTGCAAATTTAAACCCACTAATGTCAGGCATATTTTTGTTGTAGGTATAACATTCCAAATTGGGTCTTCATTTTTTGTAGAAAGAAGAGGAATGATATCAGGATTTACACAAGAAAGATTGGGAACCAGTTGTGCTGAGATTGAAACTGTTAAGAAATGTAATCAATCTATCGTTATGTCTCTCTCTTTTTCTTCTTCTCTGGTTTCTCTTCCTTTTTACAAATAGATTTTTCTTATTAAAGGAGATTTATATGTTTCATTTTTGTTATGTTCTAATTATGATTTGAATGTGTTTGTTGAAGATCTGAATTATTATGATTTGATGTTATTATCAAAACTAAAGTTTATTGATTGTTATTGAAATTTATTGAGAATATATAATTTGTGTAATGATTTACTAAAATCCAGATAATAGAATATTGTTCTTTAATTTTAGTTTCAGATTTTTTTTTAAATTAAATTTTAGATTCAACTGAATCAGTTTCTATTTTTTTACATAAAATAAAATCAAAATATAGGTCGGACTCTAACCGAGCTACTATAAAACGGATAAAGTATGTTCTAATTTTAAAAAGGTAAGCGCAGACATAATCCAACAAAACTTGAACGGATTATGGGTCTGATGGAATCCATTCTTTCACTCTCTTTTAGAACCAATTCAGTCAGTGCTTTCTTGACTATTCTCCACTAGTGCATATTTCTTATTCAATTTATTAGAATTCAAAAATTACCTGTAAGAGAGTGTAGAACCCTCCGATTTGTGAAGTATCAATCCAATTAGCTCTCCTAAGCAGTGACCCAAGAGTAATTATTAACCTCTTCGAGAGGATGCAAAAGCTGGTGAAAATTAGCATCTACCATGTTTCCAGAAGTGTCGGGAAATATAAGGTTGCCTAGATGATACAACAAGTAACCGGTGACATGTTGCTGGATCTTGTCCTCGTCCATCACCAACTCTCCAATCTTCACTTTCTTTCTTGTCCCTCTAAATTCCCTCTTCAAAACGACCAACTTAAACTTCCTCAGCTTCTTTAACGGACGACCCTTCTTATCGACCTCCATCAACTCCATACCAGGTTGAGGCTCCTTAACAGCGCGTCTGAACTTCATCTTGGTCTTACTTCGGCTCCACCCTAGCGTCTTCTCCGCTAACACTTATAGATCTTCAAAACTCATATTTTTATAGCCTTCTGTAACACATTTCCCATCCACTTTAAGACCCGTGATCCTGCGTACGTCGTCAGAAGTGATACACATCTCATCAAATGGAAGGTGGAAAGTATCCATCTCTGGGTAGAACCTCTCAGCAAATGTTGAGACGGTGACACTGTCAAACTCGGCGTGTGCATAATGGATAGAAGACCACAAAACACAGCACTTGTTCACACTCATCCTTTATATCCCATGCAACCGCCTTTTGGTGTCTCAAGAGGCTAGTCGCATTGTGATGACCCTACGAAATTAACATAATCATTGACTAACTAACACACATAAAATCATAATTAAGAGAACACAAGTCGGAAAAAATATATATAGTTAAAATTCAATAACTTTGTCGAGTAAATTTTAGCATCCCATGAGTGTTTGTAGCAGAACAACACTTCACCTCCATCTTCCGGCGTACCATGAGGTGGGTTTGTAGGAGGTAAACACAACTTCTTATCAGGAATATGTGCATATCTAGCACAAGGTGTCTTAGGCGTCTTCTTCTCTTTAACAAGAACAATAGAGATATTTTGGAGTGGATCTTCCTCTTCCTCATTATCTTCCTCTTCCTCTTCCTCTTGATCTTCCCCTTCTTCCTGCTCTATCTCTTGGTTCACTTCTTCACGGATTTCAACTCTCAGTAACGTTTTCGACCTCTTTGTAGCTTTAGTTCCACGTTTATCTGCCCCTCGGTGTTTACCGTGTCGAGGGGTCGGAGTTCTAAAATATTCCATCACCTTATCCTCAGCTTTACCTTTCGAATTTTTCCTAAAACCAAAACAAAGACTCTTAAATATATTCTCACAACAAAGCATGAAGTTAGGATAAAAAATAAAAAGTTTGGAAAAATCGATTTAACCGAACAAAAAGCTCGGTCAACAAGAAAAAAGTTCAGCTAGCATCCTCCATTTTTCCTCAAAAACAGAGTAATGTTTGGTTGGAATGTGAATTTTGAAGAATAGCCGAACATTAAGTTTACATTTTGGACTAACATGTTTGGTTGAAAGAACAAAATATCGATTTAGCCGAACTCCTAAGTTCGTCTAAAAAATCAATAGAAAATAAGTTCAACTATCTCTAAAATTATTTCTCAACCGAATTGTTCTTCGTGTTCTTGAGAAACATAAAGTTCTGTTGAATAGAACACTATGTTCCTAGATGAACTTTATTCTGAAAATATATTTTGAACCTTAAAAATCATGATTTATACTCAAATCGATAATAAAAACGCATGCAATAGAAGGGGTTTATCGGGAATTACCTTCTAATTTGCATGCTGGGTTGATTGAGAATTGGTTCTTTCGTTTGGGGATCGATTTCATGTTGAAAAACCGGCTCTTCAACTTCTTCTTGATTTACTTGATTCATTTGGTTTGCAATCGCTGCAATACCAGGATTATATCGTACATCTCTTTTACAATGTTTAACACGAGACATTTGTAGACGACAAAATTAATCAGCGACAAAATTCGTTATGAATCGACAATTAATCGTTTATGGAAGATGAAGAGGAAAGAGGAGAAGAAGAGTTTTTGAAAAGAAAAATTCGGTTAGGTTTTTTATTTTATTTTAAGATTTAGATTTATATTTGTTTTGGTTTTGGGTGGTTACATTAGATTAGGATAAATTTAAAAGGGTAACTTACTCATTTCATCCTATTAGGACACCCCTTAGCTTTGTAGGGCATATGACCTAAGTAGATAAGGGTCCCCTCAAAAATTGGTTGACCCCCAAAAAATCGTTCGAAACTAATTAGGCTAAACTTAAGTGAGAATGGGCCAGTAAATACCATACAAGATGTTTGGGCTAGGATAGAGGACCAGATGAAATCCGGCGGACTTGGTCTCATCCGCGTCCAATCCACCTAAATAGTGGATTTTAGATGTTTATGCGTGTTTAATCCGTCAACCAATGTATTTTTCATTCACGGATAGGCAGACTAGATGTCACTATACGTAATCAGGGAATTTGTAACAACCGTTTTGCTAAAGGTTATTTTTTTTGTAACGTCATATCGACGTTACATAATTTGTAACGGCGAAAGATCGTTGCAATAATTGGTATTTGTTACTAAGTTTCGGGAGGGTTATGAGCAATTACCTTTGTATCTTCAACTTAAAATGCCAAGTTATCATGTTACCCTCTATTAATACTATCTGCCCCCAATTTGTTCTCACACTCAAGATAAACCCCATCATCCCAACAATTTCATTTCTTTTCTCCAATAATATTGCACATTATAACTCTTCATTTCAATTACCAAAATTAGAAAATTAAATTAAATCAACTGAAATGAGTTTTTCATTTAATATGTCTGAAAATTAGAAGAGAAAACAGATAATATGTTGGGAACAGCTGAGAGCCTGAGACTAAATCCATTCATTTCTCATTTCATCTCATTCCATCGATTTGAGATTCAGAAAACTTTGAGATTCAACTTTGGAAAAATTTATCAACAACTATAATCAATTATTAGTACTTTCGTGAAACATCAATTTAAGTCTAGATTTAAATTTAATCGAACTCTCATAGAAGTATTAATTAACACTGATTCATAATTTTGGAAATGCGAATCTGGGTTATCTTCATCTAAGGTATTTCATTTTTCTCTGAATCGAAATTTTTTCAACATTTGGGAGTTTCATAATTTTACGAATTGGAGGTTACAAACTATTGATTTTGAATGATGCAATTTCTTATGGTGATTATGAACATCTATATATTTCATATCTAAATGTGGTAGTAGATTTTAGGTTTATGGTTTTTGTGTTTGTTGATTGTGATTAAGAAGATCTGTAGATGTTGCGGTACAGTGTATTCTGTTTTAAGAATAACTCAGTGAAATATGTAGGTTTAGTTAATTAAACTAGGTCAGACACACTATTTATTTATTTATAGGATGTCACCATTTGTTTGTAGATGCGTTAATCAATTGATTGTATATTAAAGCAGTAGCTCTAATGAGAATCCCAACCAGTTTATGCAATTTAAATAAAAACCAAAGAGAAGTTAATGTTCATAATTTGTTCCCTTTGTTTAGTCAAATTCTTGTTCTTTATGATTTGAATTCATTGGCAGGTTGTAAATTAAAATTAGGTGTGTATATACCTCCACCGAGTAGTTTTATGTATTAGTTGAATTATGTAGGTTGAATAGGACTCAATATTGAGTCATGTTATTATGGCTTTCACAGATGATCTAAAGCTTGTTATACCTTTTAAGAATATTTTAATAAACTTTTTAGTTTTCGTTGATAAAATTAGACTCAGACATAGTATTTGGGTGTAGGATGTCAGCATTAGTGAATAAAGATTGTATTCTATCTTGAAAAGCAGTTTCTGCAATTTAGATGAAAACCAAAGAGAAGGTAGTATTTGTAATATGTTCCCTACCCTTGTATGATTCTAGTTCTTGATATAATACGGATAATGCTTTAACTATCATTTGTGATTTTTATACATTGTCAGATTGTAAAAAAATATTAAGTGTGCATCAGCCTCCACCAAGTACTGTTTGTATCAATTCAGTTATATTCTGCATGTTTTCAATTCATCATTGTAACTTGGAACATATTTCAATTTCATAGATCATTTACAACATTTCAATCATTCAAAGACTTATAAGCTACATTGAGTACCCGATTAAACAAATTTCATTAACCTTCGATACAAACATTCAATACCTGAAAGTTGAAAAACTTAAGGATCTAACCCTGATCCTAAAACGCATACACATATTCATCAAAAAACAAAATAAAAACCCCTGTAAACCCCTAAAACACTTAGGGATAATACTACTGAAACTATTAGCAATAACCACCTGCAGAACAATATCAAACAAAGACAACCCACCAGATTCAACAATAAATTTCTTCAAATTCACATAAAAGTCGCCGGACAAAAAATTAACTACAAGAAAATCACTATTATTCCATCAACAACTTTAGCAATATGATAAAAATAAGCAAAATGATCAGTAAACACCAAGAAGATTGTTTTATATTTTCACAAAGAAGCTCTCTAATCCTGATTTCGCAAAATCAAAAGTTTTCCCATCAAAATCGTGTTGATGTTCCAGGGATGATTACTCAGAATCATCACCATCATAGCTACCCATCTCACCGTGTGCTCATTATTATCGTTATACTCATTGCCTGATGATGTTTCACTTCCATAACCTCCATCATTTCCATCACAATTATACCCAAAGCAAGTAAATTTACAAAACTACTACTACTATTACCGAGTTTGATCTTTGTCAACAACAAAACAACCCCTTACTTTTCCTTTTCCCTTTGAGATCAAACCTTATACTGAAAAAAACCACAAAATGAACGCTTACAATACGATAAAAGATAACAAAAGACTAGACCCCTTCTTCAGTTCCAATATCAGCGGCAACTACAAGCATAAGGAAAAACTTTGTGAATTTCTACTAAGATGTTCCGAAGACTCCAAAGAATGCAATCCTCTAAAGTCCTCTTCAAAATCTTTTCTCAATGCTCTTCAGATTATCACCACTGATTATCGTCATAGTCACTTTCAAACTCCTCTTCTTCATAGTAGAAGTCTCTACTGTAATCACTGCTGGAAGAACCGTCAGGACCATAACCTCCATCTTCACTATCCTCTTCCTCATCTTCATCATCTTTAGATCCTTCGTTTTTTTCTTCCCTGACGTCTTATCTTTCTCCCTCAACCTATGCTACAGGATTTCCATCTATATCCATCACTGGTATCTCCTCACCATCTGAATCCATGTTCAGGGGTTCAGACATGGTACGAGCAAATATCTCGGGGACAACTTTCTCTGCCAAATAACATTGATACATTACTGCATCAACTCGCTTATGTCTCTCTTTCTCTAGCCTCTTCTTATGGATCAATGAATGGCTCACTGCTACTTCCACTCTCATCAATTTCAACTTTTTTTTCACCTTCCTCCTCACTTTCACTTTCTGTGGCACTTCTTGTCTTTCTCCAATAACGTTCATGTCTCTCTTGCCTTTCTTTCCTTTCTCTCATCTTCCTTGTACCTATTGCATCATTTTTTCTTATCCATAATTGGAATTCTTCTTCTTTCTCAATCCTTTGCTATCAAATTCTTCCCGCCTCCTCTTTCTGGGAATTTCTTGTTCTAAATAGGAAATCAATCTCTCAATCTCTTCACTTGTTAATGCATGAGTTACTTGTTTTGCGTTTTCTAATGCTGGTGATTGATTATTAACAACATATTGAACTACGGTATTGTTTGGTCAATCCATCTCTTAATCTTCTTCTCTCTGGAGATTTTCTTTTTTCTTTTGGCTTTAATTAAAAGTAATTGCATGTTTATAAGTTTTTCATCCTTTTATACAGTGGTTAGATTAACCATAAATGTCCATTTATGGCGCATGGTTAAACGTCTAGTCCCCTGGCAGACCACGCCTCTTCAATTCCAGACGTAATTTTTCAAAAACCATCATTACTCCTCGATAATCCATTCTCTCATTGAGTTTCCAGACTCGTCTCATCTCTTAATTCCCCCCAGTATTACCATTATGAGGAAAATGATTCGGTCACCTAATTTGAAGTCCATAAGTGTAGCACTAATTTTATTAATTGATATTTTGCAAATGCAGGGTAGGCAGCACCGGTTGAAATTAGTCATATTGCTAACCAGGGGTTATTATTCATGTTCAACACCTGTATATATTTGACATAATTATTTGATTGGTTTATTAATTAACAGATGGGCCCATTACCCTCCATATTTTGGATCTCGACCCTTGTTACATAACTCCCAAAATTGAATCAATGGTGGAGACTCAAAGGTCACGTGCACACTTGTTAGAGAGTGTGCACAAATCAGACTCAAATATTCCGGTCTACCAATAAACCAAAAAAATCTACCAAGGTGAAAATTAAAAGAGAAAAAAGATAATTGGTCGAGAACAGATGAGAGCCTGACACATAACTCCTTGCATTTCTCATTCCATCTCCATCAATTGCTAATTCCATTGATTTGATATTCAGACTACTTCATCAAGAACTATAATCAATTATTAGTACTTATATGAAACATCGATTAAAGCCTAGATTTAGGTTTAATTGATCTATCATAAAAGTATTGACACTGATTCATAATTTTGGAAATGCAAATCTGGGTTATCTTCATTTAAGGTATGTCATTCATTCATTTTTCTCTGAATGGAATTTTTTTCAACATTTGGGGGTTTAATGATTTTACAAATTCGATGTTAAACTAATGATTTTGAATGATGCAATCTCTGATGGTGATTATAAACATCTCCATCTTTCATATATATATATATATATATATATATGTGGTTGTCAATTTTATATTTATTTGTATATGATGTTGTTGTGAATTGTATCATGTTTTGAGAATGTTTTGGTGATTATGAATATCTCAATAAAATGTTTTATGACTCCACCAAGTAGTTTATGTGTCATTTGATTATATAGGTTGAATACTTGAAGTCCTGATTCATGTTATTGACAGATGATCTAAAGCTTGTTATACCTTTTAAGACTATTTGGTTGTTGAACTTAGACTCGTACATAGTACTTGGTTGTAGGATGTCACCATTTGTGAATAAATCTTGTATTCTGTTTTGAGAAGAAGTATCTCAGGAATCAAAATAATTTCAGGAATGTTTTTGATTTGTATTCATTCTCAGATTGTAGAATAAAATTAGGTGTGCATAAGCCTCTACCAAGTAGTGTTTATTTGCAAGTCGAATACGATGCAACCAACGTAAGAAAATTTTTGTTAGTCATGTATTTGACAGAAGATCTAAAGAATGTCATTCCTTTTGAACTCTTATTGTGCATTGGAGTGTTATTCTTTTTTAATTTCAAACGTATATAGATGTTCGTAATTTGTTCCCTTCGCCATATTGTAGATTAAAACTAGGTGTGTATATGCCTCTCTACCAAGTAGTGTTTACCGTGAATTGGACGAATAGAGAATCAAATACAATGTCAAACATAAATGTACCTAATGCAAACCCATGAAATTGTAGGGAAAACTATTAAGGACTAAAATGACTTATTTTCAGTCTGCATTTGTTTTCAACACAATTTACTCTTTGCATTTTATATGATTGTGCCCGATTTTTTTTTTGTGAAAGTGGTTTTCAACTACATGTTCCAGTTATTTGATTATAGTTTAGTTTCTAGATTACTACATGCATCTCCAACATCGTCAAACCCAACCATCCAATCATACACAAGCATCAGACAATATAAATAACCTTACTTCATCATATTGTATTTCAAAAAAGTTACAACCTTTCATTCAGTGTTGAACAACATTTAGCATCAACTAGAGCTGCACATCGGTCAGTTCAGCTCGATTTTAGCCAAAACTGCCCACCGAGCCGACCAGGTCTCGATTTTTAAAAAATGATAATGTAACTGAGCCGACCAGGTCTCGGTTCGGTTTTAAACCGAGCTGAGTCGGTCCGGTCCGGTTCGGTTACAGTTTTTATCGGTTTTTTACATACACAGAACATATAATTTTCAGTTTATAACAAACACATTCAACCTCAAATTTTCTACCATAATAACCTGTGTTCAACTACTCATACATAAATTCATGAATTCAAGTACTCAAGTATTCAAGTATTCAACCATTAAAATTAAGGATCTAACTTTTAAGGAACAAATTGTCAGATGCAACCTTATACACAAAGGTCAGATGCAATCAATCTTGTTTATAATCTCTTCTAATTAAGTGACGATAAGCTTTTGATGCTCTTCACCATAATCAACTTGTCCACCTTTCAAATAATAAAATAGTTCACGAGTTCTCTATATCAGGTACAACAACAAATTCATCTTTCTTCTCAAACCCAACAAATCTGATAATCCACCTAATCTATATAAAAAAATCATTAAAATCAGTAAAAATAATTAATATAATTCATTCTTATCATCATCATTATCTCCCACAACACCGTAAAAACTACCCTAGTTTAAAAAACTAGGGTTTCATTTTCATAAAAACCCAAAATTTGATTTTTGTGAAACAATTAATCGATAAAATTAAATCAAAGTGAAACAGTACCTTTTGATTTATGTCAGTCATCCATTTCTGTTTGCTGCAACCACTAACGACATCACCTATCACAACCACACTACTGTATATTCTAGTTCTCTTCTCACTTCTATACTTAATGGTTGGTTATATATAAACTCATTCAATTAAGAAGATCAATTGCATCAGACTCAGAGTATGAGATTAATATCTAGCTAAGGAAATAACTAGGATTAACTTTCAGCAATGCCTCATCTTCATGGTATAACTCCATCCGAGTATAATTGATCTTTGTCTCAAACACGCATCACAAGTAGCCATCGGACTAAGGCTAACCGACGACAAATTCTTGTGGAGAACCGTCGAGGGTGAAAGAGTTGGGATGAAGACGGTGGATGGTGGTGGCTTAATGGAGAGGGATCAAGTGGAAAAGAAAAAAAGAAGACGAAAAGATAACATATGGGTTTAGGGTTAGGAATTAGGTTATAAATCATAATATACTTATTAATGGTTAGAATAAGTCGGTATTTCGGTATGTTTCTCTCGGTTTTCCACATAAAACCTATTACCTATACCGAAGGTCTACGGTTACGCTTTTATAAAACCGTTACCTTGGACGTTGTGATCGGTTCAGCTTATTTCGGTGATAGTTTTACGGTTCTACAATTTTCTTGTGCATCCCTAGCAGCAACACTATCATTTCATATCCGGTGACATGTTCATAAAGTAAAACATAAATATCTAAAATATTAAGGAAAAATTGATCTGCCATTACAAGTATCTCACCATCTTACACACCCAAAATCCAAAAACCAGAAAAAAAAAAAACACAACTTTCCCCTTCATCATCACCTGCATTTCCAGTATCCATTGCCACTTCAACAATTTCATTGACAGTTCCAAAAACCAAAATAAAACATTATTCAATGACTCACCATTTGCATTATACCCCTCTCCATTTGAAATATTCTTTGTACTTTGATGATATGTTTTTTTTAAAATAATATAAGTTCTATAATCATTTTTAAACTTATATCATCATTTCCATTCGAGCACTTATCCAAAAATCCACCAGCTCTCTACAGAAGATTCAAATGTCGAGAAGGCTTACTCATTGCTAGACCATCACTAGGAGCCGGAGTCATCATATTCCTCTTCCTCCTCATTTTTCTCATCATATTCGTTTTCATCTTCATTTGACTTGTCCTATTCGGAATCGGTCTGTTGATCCAACAATATATCATTAGCCCCATTCATCTCACTTTCGCGAAACTCGTCAAGTTCGTCTTTTAGGGCGTCAACAGCATCCTCCTATGCAATCGCCATTTCCACTGAATATGGAGTGGGTATTTCACTTTCATACACAATAACTTGCTCTTCATCTTCCTTATCACTTGCATCACTATCGCGCGGAAAATATTATGCCACCCTTGCCTTCCTGATCTCCTTCGTTGTCTCCAACCTCATCTTTTTCGCTTGCACTGCCTCAAACCTTTCTTTTTCGGCGTCATCTATGAAGGGACCAAGATGACACTTCTTTGGTAACTCTTCTGGTTTCTCTTCCTGACCCCTTAATATTGTACGTGCTTTTTCCCAGTTTGGACCGAGTTCAGTAACATGCAACATTTCTCTTATTTTGTTTTGTACTGCCTCCAGATCATCATTGTTCAACTCCCCTATCAACTTCATTATGGTCATTAATTAACCTTTCTTCTCTTTCCTTCTCTTCTAACTTTTTCAATTGTTGCTCTGTCATGGGGGCTTTACCCTTTTCTCTTTGTCGATAACCATCAGCAGACGTGTTTGATTGATTTAGAAAAGTTGAATCCATAGTTATTGATAAATGTCTTCCTTTCTAAATTTCTCTCTGAAAGTATTTGGAATTTTACAGTCCCTAAAATATTTGTGACACTCTTTCGATAAGAGTAATCTGGTCATTTTCGTAATCCCCGAATATTTGTTGCACTACTCCAGCAAGGGTAATCTGGTCATTTTTATAGTCCCTGAAATATTTGTTGCACTACTCTGGTAAGGGTATTTTGGTCAATTTTACAGTCCCTGAAATATTTGTTACACTACTCTAGTAAGGGTATTTTGGTAATTTTCATAGTTCCCAAAATATTTATTGCATCGGAGAAACTTAGAATCTCATATGTTATATCTCCAGTTCATCGGATTGTACATCGGAGGTCTATCTCTAGTAACCTGGTAACCAGAATTTTTATACTGGATCTCTAAATCCACCGAAGAACTATATAATGATCTGATATGTTACATCTCTAGTTCATTGAAATTTATACCTGAGGTCCATCTCTAGTAACCTGGTATACTGAATTTCAACATCGGATCCCTAAATCCACTGAAGAACCATAGAATCGGATATGTTACATCTCCAGTTCATCGGAATGTACACTTGAGGTCTATCTCTAGCAACCTGCCAGTAACTTGAATTTCTATACTGGATCCCTAAATCCACCGAAGAATCATAGAATAATCTGATATGTTACATCTTCAGTTCATCGGAATGTACATCGGAGGTCTATCTCTAGTATTCTGGTAACTAGAATTTCTATACTGGATCCCAAAATCCACTAAATAACCATAGAATCTGATATGTTACATCTCCAGTTCATCGAAATGTACACCAAAGGTCCTGGTAACATATATTTCTATACCAAATCCTTAAATCCACCGAAGAACCATATAATCTGATGTGTTACTTCTACAGTTTATCGAAATGTACACCAAAGGTCTATCTCTAGTAATTTGGTAACCAGTATTTCTATACCAGATCTCTAAATCCACCAAAGAACCATAGAATATGATATGTTACATCTCCAGTTCATCGGAATGTACACCAAAGGTCTATCTCTAGTAACCTCATAACCATAATTTATATACCAGATCCCTAAATCCACCGAAGAACCATAGAATCTGATATGTTGCATCCCCAGTTCATCGGAATGTATACCAAAGGTCCTGGTAACATATATTTCTATACCATATCCCTAAATCCACCGAAGAACCATAAAATCTGATATATTACATCTACAGTTCATCAAAATGTACACATAAGGTCTATCTCTAATAATTTGTTAACCAATATTTATATACAAGATCTTTAAATTCACCAAAGAACCATAAAATATAATATGTTACATCTACAGTTCATCGAAATATGCACCAAAGGTCTATCTCTAGTAATTAGGTAACCAGTATTTCTATACCAGATCTCTAAGTCCATCAAAGAACCATATAATATGATATGTTACATCTCCAGAACATCGGAATGTACACCGAAGGTCTATCTCTAGTAACCTGGTAACCTGAATTTATATACCAGATCTCTAAATCCCCGAAATCCTATAGAATCTGATATGTTACATCTCCAGTTCATCGGAATGTACACCGAAGGTCTATCTCTAGTAACCTGAATTTCTATACCAAATTCTTAAATCTACTGAAGAACCATATAATGTGATATAATACATCTATAGTTCATTGGAATGTACACCGAATGTCTATTTATAGTAATATGGCAACCTAAATTTCTTTATCGGATCCCTAAATCCATTTAAGAACCAAATAATCTGATATGTTACATCTCCAGTTCATCAAAATGTACATTGGAGGTCTATCCTAGTAATCTGGTAACCAGAATTTATATACCCACCGAAGAACCATAGAATATGATATGTTACATCTCTAGTTCATCGGAATGTACACCAAAGGTCTATCTCTAATAACCTGGTAACCAATATTTATATACCAGATCCCTAAATCCACCGAAGAACCATAAAATCTGATATGTTACATCTCCAGTTCATCGGACACCAAAGGTCTATCTCTAGTAACCTAGTAACCAAAATTTCTAAACCGGATCCTTAAATTCACCAGAGAACCACTGATATGTTACATTTCCAGTTCATCGGAATGTACACCGAAGGTCTATCTTTAGTAACCTGACAACCTAGAGTTCTATACCGGATCCCTAAATCCACCGAAGAACCATAGAATATGATATGTTACATATTCAGTTCATCGGAATGTACACTTGAGGTCTATATCTAGCAATCTGGTAACCGTAGTATGTCTCGTGTCATTTCCGATCAACATATGAAATTTTATCCTAAATCCACCGACGAACATGTTACATCTTCAGTTCATCAGAATGTACATCTTCAGTTCATCAGAATGTACATCGGAGGTCTATCTCTTGCAATGTCAAACGGAGTATACCTCGTGTTGTTTTAATCCCATGACCCAAATTCCACCCAATTATGTTTTTTACTACAAATTTGACCAACTTGACCACAACATTTGACCTTGATCCGGACGACTTTCACCTAGATATTTTGAGAGAAAAAACAAATCTCTTTTCAATTATTGTACTCTTCTCTCTTGTCCGAAATTTTTGGCTCTCAAATTTTGTTTCCCTCTCAATTTTCCATACTAATAACTCTTTTTGATATCGATTCCCTCACATATTTGGAACCTTTTCTGATTTCCCTCCTCTTAAATTTTAGTCAATAATTTCAACTCTCCTTCTCTGTATTAAGAGGGTAAGATGAAGAACTCAGACCTTTTTTCCTCCATTATCCCCATCTTCCCACAACATCTTTACTCATACCTCTTACTTCTCCAGTACCTTTTAACCTGTATCTATCTTTGTATCTCATTCAAGCTCAAGAGGTATTCTCTGTAGCTTTTAGCTACAAATAAATTTATCTAAATTGTTTACTGTTTTTGTTTAAGGTTTAAACAAAAGTTTACATCTGTATGAAGATCAATGGTATATTTTAGATTTATTTTTTTCTTCTTTAAAATTAAGGCTTTTCACGTTGTAATCTCAATAAATTTCAACAAGAATTTGAGTTTTTTGTTTAGTTCAATAAAAAAAAAAAATTGTTGTTGTTTACTGCTTTACATTCATTTTTATTTTAGTTGTTCTGATCTCGGTTTTCTTTGAAAACATGTATGTGTATATATATGGGAGATGGTGGCGTCCCTCTTTATCATACATAGACCTTAGATCCTCACGAATAGCACATCAGAGTGAATGCCATGATCAGAGGTTCTAATGATATTAGATTAGGAATAACTAGTAAGTAGCTACCTTTCGATCATTTTTGCTGCAAGAGGATTATTTACGATGTCTCAACTTAGTCATCCTTGTATAGGCAACTCATCTTTATCCTCACGGATAGCACATCAGAGTGAATGCCATGATCAGAGGTTCTAATGGTATCAGATTAGGAATAACTAGCAAGCCACCTTTCGATCATTTTTGCTACGAGAGGATTATTTACCATGTCTCAACTGAGTCATCCTTGGATAGGCAACTCATCTTTAATCCGAATGCAAAAGTAAAACTGATTACAGATTTGCAAAAGCATAGCTTACTGTGGATTGATTGTCTTGCTTTTGTTATTTTTCTTCATTTTCTTGCAGAATAACCGTTTAAACAAGAAGAAATAAAGATTTAAGCTGGTAGTTTAGTCCCAAGTCGCTTTCTAATATCCGAAAACATGCTTCAAAAAAAAAATCTGATGATTTTTCTTGTTCTGCCGAGAATCCAGAAAATAAAAATTAAGATCTCTATATATTTTTCCAATGGTCTCCGAAATAAGCCAGCAACCATGCCGTTTCTAACTATTCAGCACACTCACCGAAACTCGCTTCGCCTTTCCAACTATATGTTGCAGATCATATTCCCATTTCCCAGCTACTACATCTTCACCACTTTAACATCCCTGTCCCTGAGATTTACAGATAATAATATTAAGTTACTTAAACTCTAAAGTGGTGAACCAATTGAACTAGCGGGATATGGAATTACCGTGTTTGCTGACACGCACTTTCTTTTGCGAGAGTTTGCTTATCGTCATTGGCCTCCGCACGTTTCCACAATAGTTCAATTCCATCCATGTGTTTAATGCCAACCACTGCCACAATAAGCCTTTCTTCCATTCTTCTAAGACTTGTAAACATAACTATATCCTCGCCTTCAACCGTCACCTTATGCTATCAAATTAAGAGTAGATTCACATTTGCAGGTTGCATTCCACTATCAGTAAATTGTGCTTTCAAATAATGCATTGCATATTTATTGTTAAAAGATATATGACAGGGAATACTACATCACTGCTCACAAAATCCACCTACGCTTCTGCGCTTACATTGGACAACAAAAAAAAGATGAATGATCCTCAACAAAGATCCACTCATTCAAAAACCTCTAACCCCCATATATTTGTCAGAAACTGAACATGATACTGACAGTGTCGTAATATAGTCAAGCTATAATATTAAGAAGTTGATACTTTATTTACTTTGTGATAGTGATTGCAGTGATAAATTATCTAATATCTATACTGCAAATGATCCCTAAAAATCTCCACGTGACCTACGAGATAACTACACAGTAAATGAGGGGTTTGTCGATACTTTTCTCACTTTATCTTCCTCGCTTTATGGAGAAACTTATGATGTTTAGTTCCTCACTTTGTCCTCCTCGTGGAGGTAAAGAAGTCGAAGTTAAGAAATTCCTCGGAGGCATTGTTGATACTTTCCGTTCCTCGAAACCAATCAAGGATTTGGGTCCTGGCAATGAGGATTTGGGTAGAGGGAAAAGAATCCCCTGTACCCAAGAAGAAGTTATAAGAATCGGATTGTCTATGGTGTTAGGCTTGTCCTTCTGTTGTTGAGCAGTTGTTTTCCTATATGCTTTTCTTGCAGCTTGTGTGTTGGGTCGGCTTTTTGCCTTCTCATGTTACGCTTAGGCGCCTCTCATCTTGTACTTAATGAGGGGTTTAGAGGTCTGTCTATGGCATAACCAGTTGTGATTAAATTGTAATTTCTGTATAACAACCCAACCGATGATATGTTTTTGGTTTAGGTGTGGGATTCAACATTAAGCTGGATTCTTGGTTGAACCCTCCACGAGATACCCAGTGGACTGATTTGGACGATGACCATGGCAGCAGTAACCATGAAAACCATCCTAACATCCTGCCAACAAATCACAATTTCATAGAACTTCAAACATTCAAACGTTTGGTTATTTTCTCAACCATCCTAACATCCTGCCACTTTGTTGGATCATGTGTTATGCCCTGGTCCTCGTTAAAATCCATGGCTACCTCTAGGCTAAATTAAACTAGAAAGTTGACTATTCTCTCTTGAGATTTGATAGCAAACAGTTAGGCACTTTTGTGCCTGCATGTTCACCAAGAAGTCCAAATTTAAAGACTTGACAGATTAAAACTAAAAAAAAAACATGACGTAAATGATGATTTTAAGTTGGTAACACAAATAGTATTGCCTACTGGAATGAAGCTTAATACTTGGTTGTTAGTAACAGGGTTTATTTGCAGAAAAAGATGCCGTTTGTGAAGAGAAGATAAGCATAGACTAGAGTAACATGTTAAGGACTTACAATCTCTGAGAGGATAAGACGTGAGAACTGATTGTCTTCTCGTATATATGGTCTGGATCCATTCTCTGAGAAAAAAGCTCTGAATAGATACTTCAACTGGTCAAGAGTGTTCATAGCTTTACACCTCTGATAAAGGATCTTCAAAGGGATATCAAAATTATCAAGCTGCTCTTGAATATCCTGAAAATAAATTAAAATGACTTCAGGCCCTGTTATTTTGAAATTTGAATAGTACACCGTGGAAGATATCAAAAATAAAAAAATAAAGAAATGATAATTACATCCAAACCTTGACCAATAGGGACCAATTTGGCTTTCACTTTCAGAGATTCTTCCATGGCAAGCTGCAATATGTTCAGGGAATTAAAGGCCAGCAAATACAAAACACTAAAAGGTCGCATTAAAAAAAACAAAAAAGAACTTTGATTTCAGCAATTAGGACCAACGCCCGGCCTTGCGATAAGAAAAAGAAGTAGCCTGATTTACAATATATGCAGAATCATACAGTATAATCCCAAAAATGAAATAAATTAGTTCTAAAAAAAATGTTTAATATGCTTTGTTCGACATTCACCTCGAACTCCCCTCCTTGAATGATATCATCTGCCCGCTGTTGAACTCCCCTCCTTGAATGATATCATCTTCCTGCTGTTGAAGTTCCTCCACATTTTTGAAAAACATAATAATCTTGGTTACAAGTCCACCTGGAGTCCTCATGGACCTGAGAAACAAACTAAACCAGCTTTTGTTTACAGGATCCCAATCTCTTAATTCATCTGCTTGTCTGTTATCCTCCGGTTGACTCATGGCCTGCTGAAACTGCATTCAGAAGAATGGGAGTTGCTGTTGTCAACTCAAATTAGGAATACTGAAAGCACTTATTAGCTCAATCAGTTTTCCATACACGCTGATTTTGAAAGCTCTATACTAAGAAGAAATCAGTGCATTTCAGCATTAGCAGACATTTAAATCACTAGCTAAAACAAAGTGCACTAATGATTATTGATAAATCAAGACTTGTGGCACCTAAGTTGCTTAGACTTGTAAAGCTGTCACAGAGCACACCAATTACTAAGCAATGTTAGTGCCAGATTATAGACTATGTACAAGCGTTTAGACGATTTGACTTATCATCTGCAAATCCCCATCCACAGGGCTCTTTAAGCCTACGTTGCTTCTATTTCCTGCCATTAGTTTCTTCAGTGATTAATCATGTCCCAGTGCACCATATTCTAGTTTAATAGCTTAGCGATCATTGATATGGTCTCGCAAGAGTACTAAGCTATGTCTTCAAATAGTGTTTTACTCGTATCGTTGGATGAAAATTTTACTGTTGTCACAAGTGTAATTTTCATATGCAATCCACTCTAATCAATCATCATTACATTTTATCCCAATGTAAAGAACATGATGAATTGAAATTTGACATATGGAATAAAATCAAAAGAACATGCACATGCTATTTGTTACTTACCGCAACTACATCAGGCCTTATGGTATTGATCACCTACAATGCATCAAATGGAAGGCTTTAGCAAAGAACATAAGAAAATGAAAGGTTCAGGAATTAATAAGATTCGTTCTAAGCTTAAAAGGACTAAAGAAACTACCTTTTTGACTGTTCTAGCACTCTCTCTATACGCAGGATTAGTTCCAAAGAGATAGAGTTGAGACCCATTATTGGAACTTTTGAGTAGAACAAGTCTACCATCAGTAGGGATCCCAGGTATGCCATGGTGGTCATGGCTTTCATCATGATACAGCTTAACATGAGTTTTTGGTTGAGAAAACCTAGCACTCTTGGTGAAGTTTTTCAAAGTAGAAACCCTAACTAAACGATTGAAAATGGATCCGCATTATTCCTTTTACTTGACAAAAGGACCGAACTTAATTAACTTGAATTTCTCATGTCTACTCTCTTTATCACTGTACTACGTATCACCATGGAAAGAGAAAAAAATTGTTGCAGCTTGGAATATCAACGGGTTGTGTATTGTTTTACCAGGCCCGGTCCTGACAATTGGGTGGCTCTGTGCAATTTTTTTTGCCCCCTATTAACTACTGTATTTTGGATTTGTTGTCGGGGAGATTTGATGAATGGTCCAAAGATTCATGACCCATTTAATTTAGGGTCCTATGGGAAATATAGTTTATCCGGAGGTCCAAAGAAATTTTAAAAAGAGTAAACTATTTTCTCACACATCGAAATCAAACGTGTGAAATTTATGGCGTTACTGAAACTGAAATCTCGGGCATTAAAACTAAATCGATAATCAAAACGAACCGAAAATTCAATATTATTCTTCTCAAATCAAAATCACAACCAAAGATTTAAAATCGAAAATCAAAACCGAAGATTCAATATCATTTTTCTGAAATCAAAACCAAAACCGAAAATCAAAACCAAATATTCAAAATCAAAAATCAAAACCGAAGATTCAAACAAATCATCAACAAAGAAGAAGAAGATCTCTATTAGTCGCCAAGAACAGTACATATTGATTCTTTAGTACATATTGATCCTTCAATACATATTGATATGTACTGAAGGAAAAAGTGTATGATCCCACGATACATATTTTCCTTCAGCACATATTGATAGAAAATATATATTGATCGATAGAAAAAGTTTATGATCCCACGGTACATATTGGTACGTACTGAAGGAAAATAGGTATTGAAGAAAAATGTGTATGATCCCAAAGTACATATTGGTCCAACAATACATATTTATATATACTGGAGAAAAATATGTACTAAAGGAAATAGAGTAAATGATCCAACAGTACATATTGATCCAACTATATATATTGATATGTACCGAAGAAAATACGTAATGAAGGAAATATAGTAGATGATCCAATAGTACATATTGATCCAATTGTATATATTGATATGTATTGAAGAAAATATGTACTGAAGGAGGAAGAGTATAATCCCACAATACATATTGAAATAAATAACCTTTAATCATAAAAAAAATATGAAAATAGCATTAACCCAAAACAGAAAAGAGGAGTAATCATCACTTTAATCGACTAAATCATATCGTTTGAATAGACAACCGTCATCTTCCAACATTGAATATCAAATCAAGATGAAGAAGATTAAAAAGTTTAAGCAAAACCCAAAAATTGATGAATTTGTATCTCCTTCTTCTTCTCTATATTATGTATATTGTTGAATCTTCTTCGTCTTCACCAAAATCATCATCTTCTCCTTCTTACATATCTGAAATTGAAAACCTAAATTACATAGCACTAGCAGAAGCAGAGAGGAAAAAAAACAGATTTGAAATTGAAAACCTAAATCATCATTTTCTGCTCCTTTAATACGTTAGTTGCAGAAGGATAAAACATGACTTAAAAAAACGCATTAGGTTCTCGCACGTGGGATGGACCAACGAGTAAAAAATTTGCTCAAAAATAATATTTTTGGACCAGCGATTAAACATGGTTTAATGGATGGATTAGATATTAAACGGGTCTTGAATATTGGATTAACTAGTAATTCCTAGTTGTTGTTTTACAAATATAACAATGTTGCATAATTAGTATGAGAACTACGATCCAAAACTATGCAGCTCATACACACGACATTAATAGAAACAAGAATTAACGGTTAGTCCTATTTTTGTTGGGCTTTAGATTATCTAGTCATGTCCTCTCAAGTCTAGTACTGGTTAGTCCTAATTTACTAAATCTAGAACGAGTTAATCCTTTTCTTAACAGTCCAAAACTTTTTTTATGACAAAAATGACCCTCCTATAAAACCTAGAGTACTAATTTGTTCGTAATTCATTTATCCACTCTTCTATCGGCGATAAAACCTTCCGCAAAGAACTAGAAATCTTCCATATCTCTTATTAAAAACACTCGAGACTCAATTTATGTAACCTAAATCAAGGAGAATAAGAGGGAAAATTAAGACGATTTTGATTCTCAAACGATCTCTCTCTAACAATGGCCAAGGAAAATGAAGCAATCTTAGAATTTTTTTTTGATAAGATTAACCCCAACTTCTTAATTAATGGTTCGTTGCTTCCCTTTATTTCATCAATTTAATATTAAGATATGTGATTGATTGGAATTTGTAAATTTGTTACAGTACTATAACTATTAAAATATTCTCAGATGCAACATGGATTATGCCGTGGAGATTACTCGTTATTGGTATGTTTAATTTCGGAATCTGAGTGTGGACTGGTTAAATTTGATGTTTTATAGTCTATTGAAGTTTGTAATTTTGAATTTTCGGTAAAAATTAAGTTAATGGAGTTTAGTTGGTTGGTGTTTAATTGAATGTAGGAGATAATGTACAACGTGATTGAGGAGATTGTATAAGTCGTTGAAGTTTACTCATGGGAAAGGGAAATACAATAAGAGGGCTATAACTGAGTCTATTGTTACTGAAGTTAGGTATGTACATTCATAATCCAATCATTATGTATTAATCTGTATCTGAACTACTTTGCATCTTTGTGGCTAAGACACGACAAATGAACTATAATTCGGGCCAATTTATCATTGGAACTCTGGCTGTTTTTATTGTCAAAATCGCTCGACGTGGATAAACCTATCAAACAATTTTGAACAGAAAATGCATAACTTTTTCCAGGGATTCATAATCGGTTGATGTTAACGTTCATATAGAACGATATGTGGACTTGGAAAAAACAATTTTTTATTGGTTTTTTAGGGTGGAATCGTTGGATGTGGGCATCCTTATCGAACGATTCTAGGAGGAGAAAAAACCAAACTTTGTGTTGGGTTTTTAGCGTAGAATTGTTCAATGTAGGCATCCATATCGAATGATTCTAAGTGAGAAAAAACCAAACTTTTTGTTGCTTTTTGACGATAAAATCGTTCGATGTGGATATCCACATTAAACGATTCTAAGCATAGAAAATGCCAAATTTTCTTTTTGTTTTTAGCTTAGAATCGTTCGATGTGGACCTATGTATAGAACGATTTTATCAAGCCTAGTTTTTGACATTTTCGATAAGCCAGAATCGTTAAATGTGGACCTACATATCAAACGATTTTTTAAAAGGGCTAATTGATGTTTGGTACTCAGGTTTTGACTAGGTTTAATATTTGGTCTAACGTTTGTCCAACGTTAGGGCTTGGTACTTGGACTGGACCTTGACCCAAGTTGACTAAGTTAAGTTTAAAATTCTGTTTAATAACTATTAAAAATGGGCTAATTGATGTTTGATACTCAGGTTTTGACCAGGTTTAGTATTTGGTCTAACAGTTCACTTATGCATAAATTCGTAAAGAAGGTACACATTTTTAAATATGTTAGACCAAATACTAAACCTGGTAAAAACCTGAGTACCAAACATCAATTAGCCCATTTTTTCACAGTTATTAAATAGAAGTTTAAACTTAACTTAGTCAACTCGGGTCAACGTCCAGTTCAGGTACCAAGCCCTAACGTTAGACAAATGTTAGGCCAAATACTAAACCTGGTCAAAACCTGAGTACCAAAAATTAATTATCCCTTTTTTAAAATATTTTGTTAATATTTTGAGTTTTTCAAAAAAAAATTGTTGGGTCTACCTCTATATGAGAAAGACCTTTATCCCAGACTCAATTGTTCCTAAAATTACACCTTTTACTCACTTCCACTTCATCCAGTACTCAAATAGAGCCGGGGAAATGGATTGGGAACCGGATGAAGATTTCGAGCTCGTCAAGTCGTTCATTCCTGTCATTCGCGAACGTCCGTATGAAATTTATTCGATGTTTTGAAAAAGAGTCAAAGAATTCTTATATAAGCGCACCGGGAATCCTAACCATCGCAAATGGAGAGACCTAGCGTTTAGATTATACCACATCAAAAGAGAAATACGAGAGTTCCGTAAAATTAAAAGAATGGTTCACGAGCATCATTCTCAAGCTTCTAATAGCGAGAAAGTGAGTAGTTCGGCTATCTCATCGTTTGATGTTTGCACACTAACAAGTAATCGATTTAATTTCAGGTCGAACGATTCCATAGCCTATGTCGAATTCGAAACGGGGAAAAAACGTTCATACATGCGAGGGAATACATCATATTAAACAAACATGCTCGGAGGTTCATGAACTATGTATTAACGTACGAGCTTCAAGAATATGCGTTTTAGATTATGTAATATAATGCGCTAATTTCCTAAAGTATGTAATGAAATGCGCTAATTTCCTAAATTATGAAGACATTTAACTTTGATAAAAGTGTCCCGAAATCGTCCATAATAACACCCATATCCAACGATTATTAGAATCGTCATTTATGAATGGAAACATCCACCGATTCCATTGGTTCTTCATGATTGAAGAACATCAACCCAGAATCGGCATACATTATCCTTCGTATCCACCAATTCTGGTTGATTAACTTTAAAAAAATCAATTTTTTTTTTGAGATTTTCCAAGTTTTGATGATTACTTAACACTAGTTAATTTCACAACTAACACGATCAAACAACTATTAATTGATTTAATTAACACTAACTAATCATGGGAAAATTAGACATTAACATAAACAGTTGGATAAGAGGTTTTGGCATTTAGTTTATAATGACCAAGGTTGTGAAATCGTGAATCGCGGAGCGACTCGTTTTTTAATTTTGGAAAACGAATCGTATGTAGAATCGTGAATCGAAGATTCATGGTTGATTTTTAAACGTAGAGTGAAAATTTATTATACCTCAATAACTAGTTTGATTGAAATATATTTAAATATATTTATGATTTTAATGTAATATATTTAATAATTGTACATTGTATAACAACAAAAACTAGCTGGCGCAGTGGTTTAGTGGTTATTCTAGTGGATATAAGGTTTGAGGTTCAAATTTTCAAAGCACGATTTATGATAGATACGACTCAAACCGATTTTAAAAATTCGAGACAAATCGTACGAGTCGAATCGTGACTCATATGATTCTAACAACTATGATAATGACCCTATTTTAACTTTTAGTGTCCGGGCCAAAATGATTTAGGTAGGCCCAAAACTAGCAAGGATAATAAAAAGGGAATTTTAGGCTTAGGCCTAAAAAATTATATTTCCTATTCACAAACCCAAAATATTTCCTAGTTTTTATGAGACCCATAATTATTTGAAATTACGAAAAAGAGGGGAACAAGACACAAATACCCATAATATGTTCTACTTGTATAACAAAGAAATATCCAAAGAAAACAAGGATTTTCTCTCTCATCAATAAAGTGTTTTGAATAACTCCTTATGCATCCTATTTTTTCAGAGGTATGATTGGCAAGTAAACTATAATATATATATCTAAAAATCCGTGCCTTGGAATTTTATAAATTTTATCTCATTGGAAAGCTTTTAAAGAGATTTGCATAACGAGTATAAACAACAATATCAAATTTAGATCTTTTACGGAAAATAGGAGGTGTTTGTTCTTTTAGGCACAAATTTTAAAAATTAGATACATAGTCACTATGCAGCCACCAAAAAAGATGCATAACACATTTTGCAGTCATATTTTGGTTTATGCATCCACTAATTTGTCTTTACAACTGCTCAAATGATGTATATACCTAAAAATATCATTCTAACAAAAAAGAAGGATGCATAACGAATTATGGAGCAACCACAAATGATGCATAACAGTTTATCCAGTCATATTTTAGTTCATGCATCCACTAATTTGGTTATGCAACCACTAAAACGATTTATATGCCTCAAAAATAACATTCCAACAAAAAAAGGATGTATAACGCGTTATGCAGTCAGTTTTCTCGGTTGGGTAATAGGTTATGCAACCATTTTTTGGTTGATTTCAGTGCTAACAAATAAAGTTGATGCATAATGCATTATGCAACAATTTTCTCGGATGCATAACAGGTTATGCATTCATTTTCTCGTATGCATAATAGATTATGCAGCCATTTTTTTTATTTAACTGGTAACAAGAAATTGCGTAATACGTTATGCAGTTATTTTCTCGAATGCATAATAGGTTATGTAGACATTTTTATGGACATATTATGCAAACATTTTTGTAGCTTAGCCACTAATAAGACCTCATTCTTTTACTCTTGTACACCTTGTCCAAAGTTACTAGAGAGCCTCTTTAATGTTATTTCTTGTCCATATGGTAGCCTACCCTTATAGACATTGACATCTATGACATTACACTCTAATATTTTATTATAAAGTAATTTACAGTCCTTGGTATGATATCCACCTTTTAAAGATGGATGCATAATATTTTATGCTCCCTTTCAGTTTGCTGCATAACTTGTTATGTAACTACTTTAATCTGCATAACAGGTTATGCACCCTTTCAGTTTGCGGCATAACTTGTTATGCACCCTTTCAGTTTACTGCATAACTTGTTATGCAACCACTTTAATCCGCATAACTCACTTTATTGGGTTTGAGCCCTTTCTTTTTCATTTCCTCAAGAATCTAAAAACACCTCTCAAATTGTTCATTCCTTCAGTAACCACTGATTAAGGTATTGTAACTCTAAACACTTAGTAAAATTCCCCTCCCCTCCATCTTCTTGATCAACTCCTCGGCTTCATCTCACATAATCGTTCTAGTAAACAATTGAAAGTAAGCAATCTGGCTTCAATTTGACTGATTCCATCTGCACAATTGTAGAAAGAGCTTTTTTAACATCACCATGACAATATCCATCCACAATAGTATTATTTATAACTCTTGTTGGAACAAATCCTTTACCCATTAACCTCTTCAAGCTTTCCTCAGCCTCCATCACTTTTCCTTCCTTGCAAAGCCCCTTCAACAAAGGGCAACATATATATGCATTAAGCTGTACTCCTTCCCTTAACACCGCTTCAGAAACTGCCAATAAACCATCAGATTTACCAAGCCTCGAAAACACTTCAATAAGAGAACTATTAGTAAACCCATCAGGAACAAATCCATACTTTTCCATTTCATCTAACAATTCAAGAACTTCATTAATCTGATTCACTCTACAAATCCCACTTAACAAAGTGTTAAACGTACGTAAATCAGGAACAAACCCTACACATTTCATTCTCTCTCTAATCTCAAAAGCTTTATCTAAATCCCCTGTCTTACAATACCCATCAATAAGCGTATTAAAAGTAACTTTATTCGGTTTAGTTCTATTGTTAAGCATTTTAACAAACATGTTACCAACATCTTTCATTCTTTTTTCTCTACACAAACCACTAATAACAACTTTATATGTGAACAAATCCGGTTTCCATTTATTCATCATTTCCATCAATTCATAGTTTTTTTTATATCCCTTAACTCAACAATTGATTGAACTGCTTTATTATAAGCATATCTATCGAGAGTAACGATTCCAGAATCAAGAATTTTAGAAGATATACTTTTTGTTTGAAACTAGGGTTTGTAATGAAGTTCCAAGAGATCTTAATTGTTCATCGGGGGTTGTTTAGTCTGGTTTTAATTATCAGATGTTGATGAAGAAGAAAACAAAAATCTACTACATAGAGGAGGGACTTAATACTGATTGTTAGGTTTTTGGATTACACTGGTTGAGTGTATGTAAGGAAGACGATAAACTTGCTTTGCATGTTTACTCTTCACTTGATTGTTGGTAGCTGTTGGGATTTTAGGTTAAACGAAAACTAAGAAGAAAAATATAGAAGGTTAGATTAGGAATGAAAAGAGACGAAAACATAATTTTAAAAATTATGGGTGTATCAAGAATTTTTACCGAAAAATAAGTGCATACATGATTTTTTTAGACAAAAAATTTATGGATGAAAAAAGTCAGAAAAATATGTATGACAGTAGATTTCAATAATAAAATCCTCTATCTTTTCTCTTTTAATTTCCTTTGTTTTTAATGTTTAATTTGTTAACTTTCGTGATAAATAAAATATCTTGGCCTATTCTCTTGCTCCCTTATTTTTGATGCTCAATTTGATCGATTCAAAAACCAAACGTTATGTTATCAAATTATTAATAGTGCATCTGCTGGCCACTTCAACTGCTTTAGCACTGCGGACACTAGCTTCTTCAGTGGAGTTTGATTAGAAGATTAAATAACATAAATGTTGTTTGGTGGCATTGACGTACCAAATGACATAAGATACCTACATTTTAGTAGTTTTTATTTTCTTTTGGTAGCGTTGACTTAAGGATTATTGGATTAAACTCCGAATCTAAATTAAAATCAAAATCAAAGTGCAGATGTTTTTGAGTAACCAGTGAGTTATATCACAGAAAACCAGACGAAAGGGAAGATTACTGAACCCAAAATCGAAAATGGAAGAGATTGATCCAAAATGTGGGCGAGATAAACGATTCATCTGACCGCGGACCCGAAAAGACCACCTTCCTCACCGAAATCAACCCGATTTTCTGCTAAATATATGTCAAACGGAAAAACTTAAATGTATGTTTGGTGCTTCAAATGGCCAAACTCCAAGCTAGAATCAGTGAAATTTGGAATTTTAAACTGTTTTGTTTGTATGTTATTTCGCCCCACGTCATTGTCTTTCACCACCTTTCATTGCGGATTGATATCGGATAAAGACACAATATATGTAACGGCTGATCGATCCAAAAGGTTAAACGCCAACCCTACAAGGCCAACAACAAAAAAACGCACTAGATATCCGAATGCATGTCAACTTGCTTCAGTGCCTACTTTTGGTGGCGCTGTGTATTCGTGTCTCTCTTATCAAGCTGGTAGGTAGTGCTGGGTACACTAGTACGCATGTCAGCATTGCACACTATTCTTTCTTCCTAACACTTATATTATTGAGATTATTATTCTCACGAGCAATTTAAGATTGTGCAGTTAATAAGTCTTCAATAATTCTAATTTTATAAACCGGATTTAAAGGTTAGTTAGGTTCATATATTTTAATTTATGCTGGTATTAACTGTGTTCTGATACCAATGCTTGTTCACTTAACAACACTAACTTGTTTGACAAATGCTTATTTCATGTTGGTTGTATATGTGCTATTTGCAATACCGTTGTCATAATTAGGTACTCTTCTCTTGCATGGATATGGTTAAATTGGGTCCAAATATGAAATATGGCACCAGTACTGATGCAGCAAATGCAATCCAGACACGTCAAAAACCTTGATAGAGATATGGGATCAGGGCACGTGGTAATGTAAGGTAGCCACAGAGAGAAATTAGTGAATACTAGTTGAGACCAGCAGAGAAAGATGCACATTAACCAGTTGATTGTGCTGGGGTAGGATAATTTGGACATGACTGACTTTTCCTGACTATTCCAAATTTTGGTTTTGAAAAATTTAATGATTTCACATGTACTATACCATACTATCTTTCTTTACCGATCATGGCTTCCCTTGCTCATTCCTAATGCCTTTGTTCTTCTTTTAATCTGAGTATTAAATATGGGTATCATCAATGGGTAGTAGATGAGATTTGATGCCAGATTTTAATGCCCTCTTAAATGCTTACCCCTTCTGGTACGTTTCTCTGCACAGTACTTGGACACAACCCAATACACTTGTTTAGCAACCTGTACTGGAAAATGAATATATCCCTGTCAAAAGGCTAAATGCCAACAAATTTTGAACTCAAGTTTTAAACATAAGTTTAGATCCTTAAACGGGATTCTTTTTTGGTTCGCCCGCTGCTTGAACCTCTTTGAGTTATATTGCAGTGACCAAAGCAACGGCAAATGAACAGTGGCATCATTTTCCATTTGGGCTTTGTTAGCGTTTAATTATTGTCCTTTATTTTGCAATTTATACTTGTTATTTGGTGATCAAATGAAGAGTACAAGCTAGTGTGGTTTGTTTGCACCCGCAAGGAAACTACTCAATCTGTAGGGACTATTTCGTTCTGGATGAACTGACTTTAGGTCCCACTGATTTAATGAGATAGATCCTATTCGTGCCGAGTCACGAACATTTTGAACTAGTAATCAATTTGGAATGTGAACTGTGAAGTTGGTGATTGAGACTCGTACTATCAATCGTCTAGTTAGTATAATAAGTTCTTGCTAATTACTTCTCATCTATTTTTATACAAATTATTAGTAGTAGTACTCGATAATGCAATAGATCTTTATCTGTAAACCCTACTTGTAATAGTAATAAGGTAAAACTACCGCGAAGGTATACAGTAATTAAAAATGGTAATACTTCAGAGATGAGTCTGTCTTTCACGGACTTTCCTAGTTGGGTATGAAATCTTGTCTTTATATATCTGAGTGCCTTATTTTGATACAGAAAACATGCAACACTCCAAGCTGACTTTGCAGGAAGAAGAGGCAGGCCAGAGTTTTGATAAGTCATACAAGTGATGTATGCATGTGAGGTCTAAATCGATAACCAACACAAAAATGTATGCGTCTTACTCTTTGGATTTACTACGCAAATTGGTACCAAGGGTGTAACTTGTAATTTATCACATTGGTTGGACCAACCATTTGTTTAAGCTAAACCCAAGGTCCTAAACTAGTTGTGTGCCTGCATATACGTTGCTCAAGATAAATTACCAATTGGCCTTGTTTTCTAGAAGAAGATCATAGTCTAGAAAACTAGACAACTGGTTGATGGTCTTCTTAAACATATGCACAGGCCAACTTGGTGTTCTTGGACATATATATCTCGATCAACAAGCTCAATTGTACGTAATAGAGTATTATATAGTGGTAATGCGTGATCTAACCAAAGAGGCTTCGTTCCGACAATTTTACTCTACCCAACATATATTTTCAATTATTATCTTTTGATTAGTTTCAAAGCTAGAAAGGCTAACAAAAAATCAACAATGCCGAAGTTTTTTTTTAATTTCGGACCAGATTTAGATACTAATATTAACAACAACAGAAATTGCCAACTATAACTGTGTGGTTAGCCACCCGACCCGAATTAGTTCATGATTTCGATGTTCCAACTATCCCAATCAACATTATCCAATATGGAACCAATAAAAGTTGGAACCAGTATATGAAAAAGGTTTTCAGTTAAATAAGAAACAAAATCACAAAAAGAAAGAAAGAAAACAAACAAAGAATTCTTCTAGGAAGAATCAACTTCCCAGGGATGGTGAGATCATAATTATAACACGACGAAAAACAGACCATAAAATTAAAAACTGAACACCAAATTCAAAAAATATATCAAAATTTATACCCCCATTTACATATTCAGTGGTGCTCCCTCCTCTGTTCTTTCAGCTACCCTTCTCCTCCACTTTCATTCTCATTAACTCTTTCCTTTCCTCAACACAACCACCACAACCATGCCTTCTTCATCTTCAAATTCTGTTTCACCACCACCTGCTCCTCCACAAACTCCTCTCTGTTTTCCTGAAGTTGTAGAAGAAGAAGAAGAAAATCAAACTCAAATGAAACAACAAGAAGAAGAGAAACCGAAATCACAGACAAAACCAGATAAACCCAAACCACCAAGACCCAAAAATAATATGTCATCACCAGCACCAGCATTTCAACATATAGCAACACCACTTCACCAGAAAAACTCAACCAGAAAAAAAACAAACCCATACCCAGATATTGACCCGGATGATCGTACTGTTTCATGTAACAAGTGTCGTCCAACCTCTAGAGATAAAATCTCTGTGATTCCTTATGATATGAACAACAAATCTTCATCATCATCAGCAAATCCTAGTCCTCATGGAGGTATTTTCAAATCAGTTATTTCAAATTTGACCAAGAAAAGTCCTAAATCTGAAACATCATCTACAACAATCAAAGAAGAAGAATGGAAAATTGCAGTTGCAGAGCTTTCTCATAAACTTATTCAAGCTACTAGAAAAAGAGATGAAGCTCTTCTAGAAGCTTCTAGATTAAAATACTCCATGAATGAGTTAGAGAAAAAGCTTAATAAGCTTGAGATCTATTGTCACGAATTGGGAACAGGGCTCGACGTATGTAACAGTACTACTGCAGCAACAGCAACAGCAGCAACGAATTCAACTTATCTGAACCGTACGATTATGAAAAGAGGTGATCATCATGATAAGGTTATTGAATCGTTTGTTAACTCAGTTGCAGAATCTAGATCATCAGTACGAGTTTTAAGCCGATCTTTAACTCTTCAACTCAGACAAATGGGGGTTAAAATCTACGAAAGGATTTCTTTACTTTTACAGCCTTATGATGTAAATATTTCTTTTACTAAGAACCCTAGAAGTTGGTTATTTTACTTAGAAGCCCTCTTAAACAGAGCTTTTTATGAAGATTTTGAAGGAACTAGTTTTCAGAAAAACGGTTCGGATCCGATTTTAAACCCGATTGAAAAATGTGAGGGGAACCATGCATCGTTTACGGCTTTACAAGGGTTGTGTTGGGATGAAGTTTTGACTAAAGGGACAAGACATTTTAGTGAAGATTTTAGTCGGTTTTGTGATCGGAAAATGAGCGAGATCGTTGCGATGTTGGGTTGGAATAGAGCGTGGCCGGAACCGTTATTGCAAGCTTTTTTTGGTGCGGCAAAGAGTGTTTGGTTGGTGCATTTGTTGGCTTGTTCAGTGCATCCAAGCTTGCCAATTTTCAGAGTTGATAAAGATGCTAGATTTGATGGGCTTTATATGGAGGATATGGGTGGAGATAAAGCTCGAAAACTAGTTCCAGATATGGTCCGTATCATGGTTGCACCTGGTTTCTATGTGTATAATAATGTGATCAAATGTAAGGTTATTTGCAGGTATAGCAACACTCAAGAATCGACATACTAAAAACTGGAATCAATAGGAATGAGAGTTTTTAATCTTATTGCTTTTTGGTCTCTATTTGGCTTTGATTGTAATAATATTTCGTCTTTCGCTTGTTAGTATTTCTTTTAGTGTACGAGCCATTTCTAAAGAAAATGAGCTTGTGTCTGAAATTCTCTTGAGTTCATCTTTCATTATGAACTCAAGACCTTAGGTCGTCTGTGAACCAATCAGTTGGTACTTGGTGTTGCCCCTAAGACTGTATCTTTTCTCCTAGAAAAAGAAGGCAACCAGCAAACTCCACTTGGCATGGGCCATTCAAAATCATGTGAGATGTATAGGTTGTGGCTGGTCCAAAATAGGTCGTTGTTTTGAATCTGACACAAGCCTATTGGCTTGCCTGATTGTAGCAAGAGAGGGTCCAATATTGGCACCCACTTGGAATGGATGACATTGTTAGTATTGTGTTGTTCCGTAGGAACAACTGATCTAGGTGACTAGATCTATCATCACTGTTGGCTAGTTCCCTGAATTGTTTCACAAATCAGAAAATAGAGTCATATTGGAATTTCAATTGTCTTTAAGATCCAGTACCCTCCTAGTGTCGAAGGCACACCATCTGTGGTTTAGCTACTAAGCTTGTATTACTATCTTGTCAAATATGCAGGTTTTATTTTGCGAGCCAGATCTTAACAGGAATCTTCGTTCTTGGATTGACTACTCTATTATATAAGTTGAATGCTGATGTTTGCCAACATTGACCTCCTGCATTTTTTTTTTCTTGGTATGCATTACAGAATTTGGATAAAGTCGTCTCAAAATTTGAGTAACTCATCATTATTCTATTTTACAAAATAATTTAGTGGGAAAGCTGAAATCAATAATGGGATTCCGTTTTAGTTAATGCCTGTTATGATAAGCTAAACTGTCTTTATTAAACAGGTGAGTGGGAGAATAATTAGCTAAGGTGAAATACGAGGGTAAAGTGCATTTCAAAGAGATACCTCTCTCAAACTGTTTTGAGTTTGTTTAATTGGAGAGAGGAAATTAAGAAGAAACAAGAGAACTGATCTCAAACTTAAGAGAGACGAGAAACTGTAGATAGAGAGGTATCAATGGAAAGAGAGAAGAAAGGAATAGTATGTGTTACAGGAGGAGCAGGATACAAAATGATCAATGCCTATGTGGAGGGAAGCATAGGAGTTTTAAGGGAATGCTTGAAATCCAAAACAGTGAAAACAGTTATTTATACTTCTTCCGCAGCTGCAGTTGTCTTCATTAGCATCAAGAAAGATGTTGAAAAGAGAAAAATAAAGTAAAAAAATTTGGTCTGAAGTTGACAGTTGACACCTTACAAAAGAGTGGTAACACTTTTAAAGACACTAACAGAAGGCAATATTGCAATTTAGAGAACAACATGGCTTAGATCTTGTTAGTGTACTTCCTTCAATGATTGTCTTCTCATATCTGCGGCGAGATTTGAATAATCATAGCATGGCAGCACACTGGTAATCTTCCTTGGACGACATCTTGATACAGAAATTTAAAGTTTCTAAGGGTTGCCATATCTTCAGCCTCACTCTAGTTAAATGCCTTCTATTTTTCAACATTTTTCACAATTTTCTTACTTTTAATTTCAGAAACTTGTGTCCATAATCTAATTCAAAGGTCAATTCAACCAAATTCGGATTACTTTGAATAATCAGCCGACTCCTGTGAAAATGTTGCAATGAATTTGGTATCTGTAATAATCGCTGACCCATACATAAGAAAGAGCATACTTCTTGTAATTATAATAAAACCTCAAAAACCACAAAACAACCGAGAGATTTAGAGAGATGGAAGGAGAACACAGAGAAGGAACAGGGAAGATAGTATGTGTAACAGGTGAAGCTGGATACTTGGCATCTTGGCTCATCATGAAATTGCTTCAACGTGGTTACTCTGTTCGGACCACCGTTCGGGTTGACCCCAGTACGCCACTCTATTCTTTATAAATTTCTAATTTCTTGTTCAATATTTTCATTGTTTTAGTCATTTCCTCTTGAGTAGACCTTCCTTAAGGTAGTAATCTAAGTAGCTAATTTTTGGTGAATTTGGTTTTAATTGCATAAAAGAATTGGTAAAACCCTTATAGGCCGATCAAATGTACAGAAGCGTGCAAGATGCATCCTTGAAACAGCTTGACTGTTGAGTGCAGATCAAACCCCAGCTAAAGACACCACATCTCTAGACTACTTTTACCTCATTTTAGCTGGGACTCGCCTTTTGAATTGCTTGTTGTTGAATTGCTCAGCCCACAGGGTAGGGTTGGATGATGCGTGCCGTGGATTTTATTTCCACTAAATTATAGAATAATATAATGAAAGTTATGTTCGTTCCCACGAAAAACGAGGTGTTTAAGTTGTTTAAAGTGTCACAGGGGGTTTTGTTTTAGGTTTTAAACAAAGTAAATAAGAAAACGATTAAAAGTAAAGTTGGAAACAATGGAGAGAGAGATGATCGAAGAATCCTTCTTTGTTACTAGACAATCAATGAATTCACATACTCATTTATTCAACATTCATCACCAATCATTACCAACCGTAGGATAGCAACTAGAGCAGTGTTGTCCTCGAAAGTCCTTAGGTTACTGGGTACGGAAGCGCTCGAATACCAAATTCTATTTGTCTAAACCACCTAGAAGTAGCGCACTCTAAGTGTAATTTGATCAAATGCTTTATATTTTGTGACTTTATAGATTGATCCTAGTACTTAGACTCTTAGCGCAAGGTCCACTTTCTAGTGTTGTTTTTATACTCGATAGCTCCACAGAATCCCTCTGCAAGGACTCACGTGTTCTACTTGTGTATGAACTATTCAACAATTACACGGATATCCTAACTCTCTACTAGCAATAAATTAATCAAGAAACTGATTTAGTTGGCCACAATCAATTAGTCAATCATAAACATTCTTAATAGTAGAAACAAACAATAATCATGTGAAGAAATCAAAATAGACTCATATATCAAATCAAATCATGTTTAGAACTTAGAATTCATCCTCAATCAATTAGTTTTTAGATACTCATGAATGTAGAAGCATCCATGTTATACATAAGAGTTAACAATTTGTTACGATGGTGAAACCGCTCCAAACCCTAGCTTTTGCTCCTTGTGTTGTTCTCTCCTCCAAGACTTGTAAAGTTATGTAAAAGGTGTCTTTTTTTATGTCTTGGGGTCTTCTTATATGGTTCTCATGATATCTAGGGCTTAGAATCCATTTGGGCCCATGTTCTTTCCAAAATAGCGTCAAAAACGGGTGAAAAGTGTCTTCAGCTGCAACAATGATGATAAGTAATCTCAAAGTTGTAAAAGAAATTGACGAGACAATGTGGTCAGAAGTTGACCATTTCATTAGCAAATCCGAACAAGTTATTCCTGGTGGTCTCTCATATGTGGTTTCAAAGACACTGACTGAAAGAGCTGCCCTTAAATTTTCTGAAGAACATGGATTGGATATTGTTACTACACTTCCTTCTATGATTGTTGGACCTTTTATCACTCCCAATCTTCCTATCAGTGTATCTCTGGCTCTTTTTGTAATCTTAGGGTATGTATACGCACTTATATTCCTACATAATGCCCGTTTACATTTACACCTCAGAACTTGTGCAGTGAGCTAGAGTTGTCCATTTATTAGTTTTCAGGTATAACCGTGTTTTGTTTATATGATCAGGTGATAGGAAGATGATGATCCGTCTTAAACCTACAAATGCAGTATACATAGATGATGTTGCTTCATCATAAATATTTATTTTTGAATGCCAAAATGCAAAAGGAAGACATATATGTTTCTCAGTTGATTTTACAATACACGATGTGGCTAAATTTATTGCTGAGAAATATCCGGAATTTTAGTTACCAATTGAGTGAATTATCTTTACTTGATATTTTTACCATCTTCTTTTTCATTATACTTTCGGTACTTAAATCTTATTGTTTTTACGGAATCATAAGTTTATTGAAGGAAATTGAGGAAGAAAAACCAGTTCATCTTTCATCAGATAACCTGTTTTTTTATTATTATAAGAAAACAAAGTAAACTGTACAAAGCACAGTTACTCAATAACAACATTCTGGGATGCAGGGCTAATGATAGCACCATGCAGGTATCCCTTATTCAAATACAAAACCCTGTCAATATCAGTGATATCTATCAACTGAAGAGTTTGAGATAACTGCGACAGATTAGGACCTTATTTTTGCTCCAAAAGGTGTCAGGTTCGGCTGACTTTGGGTAGGCAATTATCAGCCGAACATTCTACTGGACACCCTCTTTTTTTCGTCTAAAACTTGCTCCAAAGTTCGGCTCACTTCTCCAAACTCATTATTAGCCGAACATTCTACTGGATACTTTCTTCAAAACTCATATTGGGGTTTGGCCATCATCATTGGATCATTCTTTAGCTGAACATTCTCCTGGATACTTCAAAAACTCGATTTCCCGGCTTCAGGTTCGGCTGATTCGTGTACAACAATTATCAACCGAACTTCTCTCTGTAGACTCAATTCTTCAAAGCTTGTTTTCCCCATAACTTCTTCGTCCGATGTCGGAATGACCTCATTTTTTTTGCGTTGGCTTCTTCTTTAAATTATCTTCAAGAAAGAGGTGAAGAATTCTGGGTTTGAACAACTTCCAAGTGGTTTTCATTTACAGACTCCATTTCCCTAGTACTTTTGTAGCAATTTCCTTGATTTCAGATGATTCACCTAACATAAAACATGAAATAGAAAAAAAATATAATAGCAAGCAATATGCAAGAACTTTAGAAAGTATTAGTAAGGATTTGACACTAAAAACCATGTGAATTATGCACTTATCAAATTCCCCCACACTTAGCTTTTGCTAGTCCTCGAGCAAACTACTATCTAAACTAACCTAAACTAAAATACAACAACTCCATTCATAGAGGACACGGTTACACTTAGCATGTGTAACAAGCCTTTAAACCCCTATGTGTACCTAGTGGACGAGTTATAGTCTCGTGAGGGTTTACAAGAGGCATACCCATAAAATCTACATTCCAGCTTTCAAAAAATCCAGAGCACACGAGGACATAAAGTTTCTGCACACTAATAATAAGAAGTTAGAAGTGCCAAAGAACATTATTCTCATGATTAGATCTTGAGTTAGGAGAAAACTACCATATGAAAGAATCTAGCGTCAAGAGTGATCGAATAAACACTCTGCCCCACCATTAGGATTTTATGAACTTGACACTCAAATGACGCACTTTATGGTTCTCACATGTGTGCAGGCAGGAGTGAAGATAGAAATCCTGCACACGTTGAATGGTGGGAAGGAAAGGTAACCTTCCAAATTATGAAGATGTTATCCCATAGAGACGTGGGACGAAAAAGAACCCCCTTTTTTTTTTTCTGATGACCTCTAAGAAAGGAAATCAACCACTATGCAAGGATGGGAATGATTACTTACCTTCTCACCCGATTCACAATCAACACCACTCCCATAACATCCAATAGAAACATCTTCAGTCTTCGGTCTTCAACTGTTAATGATGAACTCTTGAACCTCGTAGAACCTTGACAATTGTAACTCTTTTTCTTAATTCCTTGTTGTTTGAACTTATTTATAGATTTTTTCTTCCCCATGGCCTTATTGAATGAATATAAAAACAAATATACACTAAAAAAAAATAAAGCATTCTTTTTATTCATAACTTTTTGTTTTCTTTTTATATTTTTTTCGATTTTTTTTACTCAAAATAGAAACTGAAAAACAAATATAATGATGAAACTACTACGACCGTGGGATAAGGACTTTACCACTTGATTCTTCACAACTTGTATTGTCTTAGTATCATAAACTTTATTAACTTTCATCTTTTGATTTCTTTCTCTCTTGTACATAAGTCTTCAACATGTATATATAATTCTGCTCATTATATTGTTGTTTTACTTGAATATAAAATTTGCTCTTTCTTGTACCGTTGCTTGTAAACCTTGAACGTATTTAACTTTCTTTATGATTTTGATGTCGCTCCGCTTGTTGACGATAATGATGTTTCTATGGACCTGTTGTTGTCGAGAAAATGGTGCCAACTGCAAACAAGACTACAAGAGAAAGTTAGCATTCAAATGACACCCTCATGATTGATAGAAATAACACTCAAGAGATCAAAAAGTAGTGCTGAAATTGGTGCGAAGTTGGGTAGCTCATCATTCTACCCGGAATTAGCGCAGATGAATCACTCTAAACGGATAATTTTTAGTCAGCTACAAAGATTTGAAGGTCTGGTGCCTCACTCATGGGTATTCAATGATCAACTTCTTAATATTGTATTCTCTACCGATGGTTTAAGTCCATTTTTTCGGTATTACCTCTCAACAACTAAGTACTCCGAATATAGTTCTTTAATATTTCTAAGTTCAGTTATTTCGGTAAGAACTCCGTATGTAATCTTAGCTAGAAGTATACAAAGTGACTCTAAAACATCTAAAAGTTGGAGGTTTTCATGCAATTATGTACAAAAAGTTTAAAAATTCTATAAAAGTGAATACTAAAAATCTAAATGCTTAAACACTCCCCCACACTTAAACTTTACATTTTCCTCAATGTAAATTGACTTCTCCAATGTAAAATCAAGATGGAAAATCCTAACATGATATGAAAAACTAAGAAAAATCAAAAGATAAAGATAAAAATACAAAACCAATGGGTTGCCTCACATTCAGCGCTTGGTTCAAAGTCATCATCCCGACTCTCTACTCGCCCATATTACTCCTCCAGAGGGAGCACACCTTGCTTTGTTGGGAATTCTCATAATATGGCTTCAACCTATGGCTGTTTACTATAAAAATTATTCTCATCGTGAGACTAGTAACTTCAACTGCACCATAAGGAAAAACATTAGTAACAACAAATGGTACACTCCATCGGGACCTTAACTTACTGGGAAATAGTTTAAGACGAGAATTAAATAGAAAAACTTTTTATCCCACAACAAAATTCTTTCGAGAAATCATCTTGTCATGGAAAATCTTAGTCTTTTCCTTGTACATGCGGGAACTCTCGTAGCATCATTACGTATCTCCTCTATCTCATTAAGTTGTACTTTATTTTTTTCCCCGCTTTATCATACTCCATTTGCACATTTTTACCGCCCCAAAAGCCATATGTTCAAGTTCAACTGGCAGATGACAAGCTTTGCCATAAACCAACCGATATAGAGACATGCCAATCGGTGTCTTGTATGCCGTTCTATATGCCCATAATGTATCAGTGAGTCTCAAGCTCCAATCTTTCCGTGTAGTATTAACAGTTTTCTCTAGGATAGATTTGATCTTACGATTTGAAATTTCAGCTTGTCCACTAGTTTGTGGGTGATACGGCGTACCGACCTTGTGAGTAATGTTAGACTTATTGAGGAGAGCATGAAAGAATTTTTGAAAATGTGAACTTCCATAACTGATAACCATACGTGGTATGCCCTGTATAGTGAAAATATTTTCCTTCATAAACTCACAAACAACTTGAGAATCATTAGTAGGGGTGGCTTTAGCTTCCAACCATTTTGAAACATAATCCACAACAAGAATTATATAAAAGTTTCCATACGAATTGATAAAAGGAGACATAAATTCAATTCCCCATACATAGAATATTTCTACAACAAGAATCGGTGTGAGTGGCATTTGATTTCGAATACCTAGATTGCCCGTTCGTTGACATCTATCACAAGATTTACAAAAATCATATGCATCCTCAAATAGGGTGGGCCAATAAAATCCACTCTCAAGGACTTTGAGAGCGGTACGTTTAGAACCAAAATGGCCATCACAAGCATAAGAATGACAAAAAGATATAATTGATTGAAATTCAGAGTTAGGTACGCACCTACGGATAATATGATCAACATAGTATTTCCACAAGTAAGGCTCATACCACACATACCGCTTGGCTATCTTCTTAAGCTTAAGCTTTTGAAAACTAGACATTGTACTAGGTACTTGTCTCGTAACCAAGTTGTTCATTATATCAGCGTACCGAGGTATTGATTCTTCTAGTGAGAAAAGTTGTTCATCCGGAAAACGATCTTGTAATAGAAGTTCTTCTTCAGAAACAACAAGTCTACTAAGATGATCTGCAACTGTATTCTCAACACCTTTCTTGTCTCTAATTTCTATGTTAAACTCTTGCAGCAACAAAATCCATCGTATAAGTCTTGGCTTAACTTATTTTTTCTTGAGTAGGTACCTAAGTGCTGCATGGTCAGAATAAACAACAACTTTGGTACCCACCAAATAAGATCTGAATTTTTCTAGTACAAAAACTATAGCCAACAACTCTTTCTTTGTGGTAGAATAGTTGATTTGTGCATCGTTAAAGGTCCTAGACGCATAGTAAATTATATGGGACAATTTGTCCACTTTTTGACCCAAAACGGATCCAACTGTATAATCATTTGCATCACACATCAACTCGAACGGTAAACTCCAATCGTGTGACTTCATAATTAGTGCAGTCATCAAGAACTCTTTCAATCTTCCAAAGGCATCCTTGCACTCCTGGTCGAAGTTGAAAGTAACCTCCTTTTGTAACAATTTATACATTGTCATTGAGATTTTTGAGAAATCTTTGATAAATCCTGTAAAAACATGCATGACCAAGAAACGAGCGAATCTCCCTCACCGAAGTGGGGTATTATAAGTTTCTTATTAGGTCTATCTTTGCTTTGTCTACTTCGAGACCCCGAGAGAACACAATGTGACCGAGCACTATACCATGGTTTACCATAAAGTGACATTTCTCCCAATTTAGAACAAGGTTAAAGTCTATGCATCTTTTAAGCACAAGTTCAAGAATTTCTAAGAAAATATCAGATGAATCGCTATAAACACTGAAATCATCCATAAATACCTCAATGATGCGTTCCACGTAGTCAGAGAATATACTAACCATACATCTTTGAAAAGTAGCAGGCGCATTGCAAAAACCAAACGGCATCCGTCTATATGCGAATGTACCAAAAGGACAAGTAAAAGTAGTCTTCTCTTGATCCTCCGGTGCAATAACAATATGATTGTAGCCCGAATAACCGTCCAAAAAGCAATAATGTGAATTTCCCGACAAGTTCTCTAACATATGGTCAATGAAAGGCAAAGGAAAGTGATCCTTTCGGGTAGCAGAATTAAGATTTCTATAGTTTATGCATACTCTCCATCCTTTTTGAACTCGTGTAGAAACAAGTTCGTCATCTTTATTTCTGACAACGGTAACACCAGACTTCTTAGGTACCACCTTACTAACCCATTTTTTGTCAGAAATTGGGTAAATCACCCCCACACTTAGCAATTTGAGGATCTCTTTCTTCACAACCTCCATCATTTGGGGGTTAAGCCTACGCTGAGCATCACGTACTAGCTTGATATCATCTACCATTAGGATTCTATGCATGCACATTGATGGACTAATACCTCTGATGTCAGTAATCGTCCAACCAATAGCCGTTTTATGTTCTTTCAGAACCCTAATCAGACGTTCTTCTTGTATGGAAGTGAGGTTCTTTGCAATAATCACCAAAAGCTCTTCTTTATCACCCAAGTAAGCATACTTTAAGTGATCGAGAAGAGGCTTCAATTATAGTTTAGGTGCCTGCACAATAAAAGGTAAAGGAACCTCATTAGTTACGGGTAAGGAAATATAAGAAATATTACTCGTTTTAGATTCTTGTAATGTCGTCAAGGCACCACACATATCTACTAGATTTTTGGCTAAGTCAATGTCCAAGTTCGGTTTCCCATGAACGTCCAATTTAATGCTATGACGTAACACAACAACAAGTTCATCTTCACTGTTCACATCAAACATTTGTTGTGCTAGCGAACCAATAACATCGACAGAGTGAACATCACTAGGATAACGCATGACTTCAGATATATTGAAGCGAATAATCTCCTTATTAAACTCCATAGTGAGTGTGCCGCTATCAACATCAATCTTCGTTTTAGCAGTCTTCATAAACGTCCTCCCAAGAATTAATGAAGTAGAGGAAGAATTATCTCCATTCTGTATATCCACAATATAGAAATCAACCAGAAATATTTACTCATTCACTTGAACTAACACATCCTCCACGAGTCCCTTTGGATATATATTAGACTTGTTTGCTAATTGAATGGTAATCCATGTCTCTTTTAAAGGTCCAAGATTCAAAGAATCATAAATATCGGCTGACATAACGCTTATGGAAGCTCCCAAATAAAGTCAGGCACGTTCAAATCATCAATCACCAATGGTAATGTGCACTGTGAAACCACCGGGATCTTTACAATTTGTAGGTATCTTCTTCAGTAACATAGCTGACACCTGAATAATCTCATTAGCAATCAACCTATCCTTCCTTGTACATAAATCCTTCAGAACCTTGGCATATCTAGGTACCATTCTGATGGCCTCAATAAATGGAATGTTGATTTGCATCTTGCTAAAGATATCCATGATTTCCTTATCTTGAGCTTACTTCTTTGAATTGGCAAAGCGATTATAAAAAGGTGGTGGAGTATTAAAAGTAGGCACCGTTTCCTTAGGTTGGCCGTTTGAGGATGGCTTTTCCTTCGGTATGGTTTACACCTCTACTTCTTTTTCCACGTCGTCATTACCCTCTTCTTGTTGATTTGAATCTTGTACTTGCCTTCCATTCCTTAGAGTTACAACATTGACATGCTCCCTTGGGTTCACAAAAGGTTGTGCTGGCAGCTTTGTTGATGCTTGTGACTTCATTAGATTCATATCGGTCGTCATTTGCCCCATCTGAGTCTGCAAATCTTTAACGACAACATCTGTCTTATGTTGTCTTTGTTGAAACATAGAAGTGATACCCATCATGCTCTGCATCATAGCGTTGTCATCAATTGACGATCCTTGATCCTTAGCTTGTTGTGGTTGCTGAAATTGTTGTTGCGGCTGAAATCCACTTTGTCGCCCATAAGTTGGCATAGGGACTGCACCTTGCTTGTTTGCATAACTGAAATTTGGGTGATCCTTCCAACCTGGATTATTGGTAGTTGATTAGGGTTCATACCTTGGCCTCTGATTAGGGAACAAAACATTCACCTGTTCGGCCTCTTCTTCATATGAGGGAATAATCACTATAGCCATTCATTGCACTACCTTCTCTATGTTGTTCAAACGCTATTCTGACTGTGAAAACTCTTCTATCTCGCTAACTCTTCTGACATGTGAGTTATTCCTAGTGTAGAATTGTTATGCATTTTAAGCTATACTCTCAATCAAACTAGTTTCCTGCGAGATCATATTTTTAGTAAGTGTACCTCCTGCAGCTGCATCAATCAAGTTCCTCTGTTCCGGAAGTAATCCTTTATAAAAGTATTCAATGACTAGTGTATTGGAGATGTTGTGGTGTGGGAAACTTGCCGACAACCGTTTGTACCTCTCCCAATATTCATACAGGGAATCCTCAGTAATCTGCATAATACTACTGATCTCTTTACGAGCAGATGCTGCCTTGGAAGAAGGAAAATACTTTTCAAGAAATAGATTTTCATCTTTGTCCATGTTGTAATACTCCCTGAAGAAAGATAATACAACCATTCTTCCGCTAAGTCTGTCAATGAAAATAGAAAGGCTTGCAGGATAGTCGTTTCAATATCATCGGTTCCATGCCTAAGACTCATCATCGTGTTCTAAAACTGTTGAAGGTGACGATTTGGGTTTTCACCTGCATGTCCCTTGAACTTAGGTAGATGATGAATCAGATTCGCTTCATCTCCACTGGTGCAGCTATGTTAATATACAGTGGTTGCGAATCTGAACATGGAGAGGTTAACTCTCGCAACTTATTCTCTGGAGGTTGAGGGACACCCATCTCTTCTATGTTATTTTCCTCTTTGTACGAATCTGAAAACTCACTTAATGAAGAACCAGGAGGAAACAGAGTATTCATTGCTTGAACAAAGTGTTTTACTAAAGTGCCTAATCGAAGACGTATACCAAGGAGACTTGGTTTTCCTTCTTTAAGCATCCACCAAAGAGATTGTACCTGAATTTTAAAATCTAGAAAACAAAGTTAAAAACTAAAAACAAACCTTAAAAACAAAAATAAGCGAAAATAAAAAACAACTAAAACCAACTGCTCCCCAGCAACGGCGCCAAAATTTGATGCGTGTCATGGGTGCAATCAAATTAGTGATCTTATTTCCACTCAATTATAGAATAATATAATGTAAGTCAAGTTCGTTCCCACGAGGAGCGAGGTGTTTAAGTTGTTTAAAGTGTCACAAGGGGGTTTTGTTTTAGGTTTTAAACAAAGTAAATAAGAAAGCGATTAAAAGTAAAGTTGTAAGCAATGAAGAGAGATATGATCGAGGAATCCTTCTTTGTTACTAGACAATCAATGAATTCGTATACTCATATATTCTTCATTCATCACCAATTATTACCAACCATAGGATAACGGCTAGAGCAGTGTTGTCCTTAGGTCATTGGGTACCGAAGCACTAGAATACCAGATTCTATTTGTCTAAACCGCCTAAAAGTAGCGCACTTTAAGTTTAATTTGGTCAAATGCTTTATATTTTATGACTTTATAGATTGATCATATTTGTTAGACTCTTAGCGCAAGGTCCACTTTCTAGTGTTGTTTCTACACGCTATAGCTCCACAGAATCCCTCTGCAAGGTCTCACGTGTTATACTTGTGTAGGAGTTATTCAACAATTACACGGATATCCTAACTCTCTACTAGAAATAAATTAATTAAGAAACTGATTTAGTTGGCCACCTAGCACAATTAATTAATTAATCATAAACATTCTTAATAGTAGAAACAAACAATAATCATGTGAAGAAATAAAAATAGATTTATATATCAAATCAAATCATGTTTATAACTTAGAATTCATCCTCAATCAATTAGGTTTTTAGCTACTCATGGATGTAGAAGCATCCATGTTATACATAAGAGTTAACAATTTGTTACGATGGTGAAACCGCTCCAAACCATAGCTTTTGCTCCTTGTGTTGTTCTCTCCTCCAAGACTTGTAAAGTTATGTAAAAGGTGTATTTTTTTTATGTCTTGGGGTCTTCTTATATGGTTCTCATGATATCTAGGGCTTAGAATCCGTTTGGGCCCATGTTCTTTCCAAAATAGCGTCAAAAACGGGTGAAAAGTGTCCTAGGGTGGTGTCAGGTTCGGCTGATTCGATTATGGACATTACTAGCGGAACCTGACAACTTATTTTTGCTCCAAAAGGTGTCAGGTTCGGCTGACTTTGGGTAGGCAATTATCAGCCGAACATTCTATTGGACACCCTCTTTTTTTCGTCTAAAACTTGCTCCAAAGTTCGGCTCACTTCTCCAAACTCATTATTAGCCGAACATTCTACTGGATACTTTCTTCAAAACTCATATTGGGGTTTGGACATCATCATTGGATCATTCTTTAGCTGAACATTCTCCTGGATACTTCAAAAACTCGATTTCCCGGCTTCAGGTTCGGCTGATTCGTGTACAACAATTATCAACCGAACTTCTCTCTGTAGACTCAATTCTTCAAAGCTTGTTTTTCCCATAACTTCTTCGTCCGATGTCGGAATGACCTCATTCTTTTTGCGTTGACTTTTTCTTTAAATTATCTTCAATAAAGAGGTGAAGAATTCTGGGTTTGAACAACTTCCAAGTGGTTTTCATTTACAGACTCCATTTCCCTAGCACTTTTGTAGCAATTTCCTTGATTTCAGATGATTCACCTAACATAAAACATGAAATAGAAAAAAAACGTAATAGCAAGTAATATGCAAGAATTATAGTAAGTATTAGTATGACTTTGACAATAAAAATTATATGAATTATTTACTTATTACTGGAAAATGATTATACACAATTCATATTATCAAACACTTGATTTCTCTAAGACATTTACGTGCCGTTCAAAACTTCCTTTATTATAATCTGATTGCTCGCTTTCCGGTTCAAAGCTTTGATGTTTTAAAGACACTAATAACGCTCTTTTAAGGGTCTAAATTACCAGTACTTATCTTAAAAATGAGAATTAGTTTCATTATTTTTATGCTTGTGAGGGAGATTATAATTGTAAAACCTTGGAGAGTGGAAGAAAAGATAGTTTTACTTTTCTTGTTTATCCTTGATATGGAATTCCCTTAATTTTATTTCTAGCATGTTCTGTCTTGACAGAATTTAATGAAGATGTAAGCAACCTGAAAGCCCTTCTTGAGGCTGCAGAAAAGCTCCAAATATTTGAAGCAGATCTTGAAAGCCCCAAAAGTTTCATTGATGCAATTGACGGTGTATCAGTGTCTTTCTCGTTGCTCAAGGAATTGGTCTTGAAGAAACATACACTGAAGAAAAATAACTCAAAACATCTGTGGAAGGAACCCTTGGAATTCTTAAGTCATGTTTAAAATCTAAAACCGTGAAAAAGGTTGTTTACACATCTTCTTCATCTGCAACAATGATGATAAGTAATCTCAAATTTGTAAAAGAAATTGACGAGACAATGTGGTCAGAAGTTGACCATTTCATTAGCAAACCCGAACAAGTTATTCCTGGTGGTCTCTCATATGTGGTTTCAAAGACACTGACTGAAAGAGCTGCCCTTAAATTTTCTGAAGAACATGGATTGGATATTGTTACTACACTTCCTTCTATGATTGTTGGACCTTTTATCACTCCCAATCTTCCTATCAGTGTATCTATGGCTCTTTTTATAATCTTAGGGTATGTATACGCACTTATATTCCTACATAATGCCCGTTTACATTTACACCTCAGAACTTGTGCAGTGAGCTAGAGTTGTCCATTTATTAGTTTTCAGGTATAACCGTGTTTTGTTTATATGATCAGGTGATAGGAAGATGATGATCCGTCTTAAACCTACAAATGCAGTACACATAGATGATGTTGCTTCATCATAATATTTATTTTTGAATGCCAAAATGCAAAAGGAAGACATATATGTTTCTCAGTTTGATTTTACAATACACGATGTGGCTAAATTTATTGCTGAGAAATATCCGGAATTTTAGTTACCAATTGAGTGAATTATCTTTACTTGATATTTTTACCATCTTCTTTTTTATTATATTTTCGGTACTTAAATCTTATTGTTTTTACAGAATCATCAGTTTATTGAAGGAAATTGAGGAAGAAAAACCAGTTCATCTTTCATCAGATAACCTGTTTTTTTTTTATTATAAGAAAACACAGTAAACTGCACAAAGCACAGTTACTCAATAACAACATTCTGGGATGCAGGGCTAATGATAGCACCATGCAAGTATCCCTTATTCAAATACAAAACCCTGTCAATATCAGTGATATCTATCAACTGAAGAGTTTGAGCTAACTGCGACAGATTAGGACCTTTCCAATTTAAATTACTAAGACCTGAAGAGTTAACTGCTAACTTAGCTAAGTCGATGGCCATATTATTTTGATGTTGCCCCACCTTGATAAGATTACCTAGAAAAAAATCAATGTTTTCAAAATTTCCACCTCCCATTTGGTGAAATTCTAGGTTGAAACGACCTTGTACTTTATTTCTATAAACTTCCTTTATCTCCATAATAGTTGGATCATCCTGAGATTGGAAGTCAATGTTGGACTTCTGCAACTCTCTTCTAAACTTTATAGTTATATCAGCTCCTCTCCTGACTCTGTCTTCTCCAGAGATGTAGTCTTTGTAGTTCCTTGCTCCCATACAGTTCCCTGAGAAGGACATAACAACAAGAAAAAAATTAGTATAAAGATATAAGTAATTGTTAGCCTCACTGGAATGAACATCCAGGATGATGATGCTTATAGTGATTCCAAATTTTTTTATATGCTGGTTGATTATCCTCTTTCTAGTGAGCTGAGACTCCTTGTTGTAGTAGATATTGTTCAAAATATGGCTGTGATTATGAATAAGTCTACTAAAGGAACAAAGATGTTGTCTGATATTATTAGCTCTAGAGAGAGAGCAGTGGGGGTAAGCTTATTGAATATGAAATCACATCTGGATTATTTCCAAATGAACCAACAATTTGTGGCATAAGAAGGAACCTAGCTGTTGAACGAGAAAGAAGGGGTAAAATATTAGTTGAGCCTTTCTATGAAGGATGTAGAGTTTTGAAACACCTGATAGTTATCCCCAAAAATATTATTCCATACAAATAAATCAAAGAGACATGACATGAGAGTGCGGGTGATGTCTTCCTTGGCACTTCTACAAATATTGCAAATAAGATCAATATAGTTTAAAATACTAGCAGTCTTGGCATTAGTTGGAAGAATTCCATGGGCGCATTTCCAGATGAAGAGATGAATTGCTGGTGAAGTATCCATTTTCCATATTTTCTTCTAAGTTGTGTTGACAGAATCATCCTTATCCTTTTCATATATTCTGCTTGTCATACAAGTATTTTACAGAGAAACTTCATTTGTCATTCAGGCTCCAGATAACAATGTCTTCCTCATTGAAGTGAATAATAGTATCTTGAATAGCAACTTGGTCTTCACTGTTGAACCATAAAGTTAGAGTAGTAGAATTCTATTCACCTCTGGTGTTCATAAGTTGATTGGCAGTGATAAGATCAGTTGGACAATGCAGAGGTTTAATCAGGATGGTACCTTTATTTTCTATCCATCTATCTTCCCAAATGTGATTTTTTTCCCATTTCCTACCTTCCACCTGTAATAATTTTGGATGTTTTCCACTCCCTCTAAAATTCCCTTCCACCTTCAAGAATCCATGGCCTTTGGAGTATTATTCATCCTGATCACCTCTTCGACCAACAAAATGAGTAGCTTTCATTGTGGTATACCATAGAGAATCAGGTTCAGAAATGATTCTCCAAGCAATTTCAGTTATCATAGCAGAGTTAAAAAATTCCAGGTTTCTGAAGCCCAACCCCATAATTATTTAGGTTTGCAAACAGAGTCCCAGGTTATGTAGTAAAGACCCTAAGGCTTTTCTGGGTCTTTATTCCATAAAAAATCTTTTTGAATCTTTTTTAGGTCTTTACAAGTAGCTTTGGGAAATTTGAAGCAGTTCATTTGAAATGTACTGGAGGTAGAAGTGACAGAATCTATCATAGTAACTCTGCCGATGGGGGAAAGAGTATCATTTTTCCAACCAGAAAGTCTGAATTTAAACTTGTTAATACAAGGTTTGAAGGCATGAACTTTTCTTTTGTTGGTGAAGAGCGAAGAGCCAAGATATTTATCTTTAATGTCAATCTTTTGGACTTTCATATGATTACCTATCCTTTCAGAAATATCTTGGGTTGTGTTTTTGTTGAAGAACTATTAAATTCAATGAACACCTGAACCTGATTTATGCATTCTTATATATTAGCTTGACAAAAAACCATACAATCATCGGCAAACAGTAAATGATTGATAATGGGAGCTTCAGAACACAATTTAATACCGTGAATCGGACCCAACTACTCAGCATTAGAATTACTTCTAGAAAGTGCCTCCATACAAAGAAGAAAGAGATATGGGGACAATGGGTACCCCTGTCTTAGGCCTCTAGAAGGTTTGAAGGAATTTTCCAGGAGAACCATTAACCAAGACTGCAAGATTAGTTGTTAAAATGCATTGGTATATTAGATTACACCATTTAGTGTCAAAGCCCATTTGAGACATGATGGCCATCAGAAAACTCCAGTAAACTCTATCAAAGGATTTAACATTATCAATTTTGATTCCCATGATCCCTTTGTCATTTTTATTTCCAATTCTAGTATTCATGTGATGAATCAGTTCACGGGCTATGGCAATATTGTCATAAATTTGTCTTCCATGAATAAAAGCAGATAGAAAGGGAGAAATGAGTTTGGGTAAAAAGGGTTTGAGTCTTTGAGCCCGAAGCTTGGAAATGATTTTGTAGGTAGTATTTCATAAGGATATGGGTCTGAAATGGGCAAGTGAAGTAGGATTGTCTATTTTTAGTATGAGAGAGATAAAAGTTGAATTCATTTCCTTGAGGATAAAACCAGAATTGAATTTTTTTTGGACCATTACCATAATGTCATCCCCAACAACTTCTGAGTTAGCTTGAAAGAAATTAAGGGGGAAGCCATTAGGACTAGGAGCTTTGTCACCAGCCATACTGAAGAGAATGTTCTTGATTTCCAAGGCATTATGAGTATGTATAAGATTGACATTTTCAGTATTGGAGATGGTTTTTGGTATGAGGTTAATGATGTTTTGCTTGATATTTATGAGATCAGTTGTAGCCATGCTTTCAAAGTGAGAAGTGAGGCAAACAACTATGTCAGTACTGTCAGAAATCCAGGTATCCTTATTGTTTTGAATCGAATCAATCATGTTTGTTCTCATTCTTTTCTTGGAAGAATCTTGAAAGTATTTAATGTTTCTGTCTCCAAGTTTAATGAATTAATCTTTACTCTTTGTTTTCCAAAATATCTCCTATTGCCAATTATAAATATTTTCTTAGCTTCTTGAATAACATCCCCTCTGGAAATATCAAAGTTGGTTGAAGTGATCCAATCTTACTTTTTGATACATTCTTCCATATTAGTTTTGATGTTCCCATAAATTTTATTGTTCCACAATTTGACTCTGATCTTGACATCTTTAAGTTTCCTAGCTATGATGAAAGCAGAAGATCCTGATTGTCTTTTCTTGCAATATTCAGAGATGCTATCTTTGGAATCCTGGTGGTTAAGCCAAGGACCAAAGAATTTGAAGGGTATTTTACCAGATTTCTAATTAGGATTGGTGTTGAGGATGATAGGATTGCAATCATAACCGACGTCAGTTGTTTGTGGGTAGAAAAGATTGAATGGTAAAAATGAAAAGAGTGATGGAGTGGGTTAATACTTGTAGGATCAAGTCGCTTAAACACCAAAAATTTGTACTATAGAAGTACTTTTAAGATTCGCGAGATCAATCTGTACGATATTGGCATAAATCAAGAAATGATCGTTCCGATTTCGCTTCAGTCACGAAGGAAGGAGAAATGTTGACCTGTAGGGAGGGAAACATAAAAGAGTATTAAGATTAATATAATTGAACGTAAGATGTGTTGAACTTCTATGAAGACGAAAGTGATTTTTCTGAGAATCTCTAAGATGATAGCTCGTGATCGTTTAAGTTTTTATGAGATAAAACTCTTCTCCTGGAAAATTCTTGTGTCCCTTGTCCATAGGTTGAAGAACCTATTTATAAAAGTGGAAGTTAACACATTGATATCGTAAATGGTGGCAGTTGCAGAGGAGTGGGAGAATAGAGAAGTGGAAATCGTGTGTTGATAACTAAATTTATCGTGTTAGTGGGACTTGAGAGTTGTACGACTACTATTCCATTCACTCCTTCAACTGCCGACACGACTTTTATACTTTCTTGTCGTGGGTGTATTGTTACACTGCACGCGCTATAGGCCGCCAGACCAAAACCTTAGTGAATATCTCCCCATGTGACTGTTGATGTCTCAAACATGGTTTGAGTCTATTTTATAGACGTGTATTATTTGGTGAATTGTTGACCTAGCTAGACTATTCGTCTTAGCATAGATGGGTCTAGCTTGTTGCTGAGACTAGCATATTATTGAAACTAGCATATTGCTGAGACTTAGCATATTGCTAAGTCTAACATGTTGTTGAGACTAGCATATTGCTGAGTCTAACATGTTGTTGATACTAGCAACGATGCTTAATACATGTGTTCGAGATTCTGATTAATATTGATATTGGTTGTTGAAGCGTATCATTGTACCAGCTAAGACAACAATATACTTATACGACTTTTGAAGATGTGTGAGTGGTAATGTTACATGAGCGCTAAACTCGTGTGATTAATAGGCTTGTGTAAGAGGTAGGCTCATGTGAGCTCTATACTTATGTTAGCGATAAGCTTATGTTAACGTTAAGTTCACGTGAATACTAGTGTTAGTAATTGTGAAACAATTTTGATTTCATCTTACTGTGAGTAACAAAGTAGAGAAATTCAGGACATTGTTGGTAGCAAGACCAACCAAGAGGTTACTGAAGGACCGACCAAGGTAGTAGAGAGGGGCCGACCAAGGTGGAGAAAGAAGAACCAACCAAGGTGATAGCACGGGTTTAATGAGAGAACAGACTTGTTAGTCGCTACTCTATGCTTCGTTTATCATATAGTTGCCTGCAGTATCTTGACATATATCTAATAATAATATTAATACAATGAATAATTAAAGAGAAGAGCAAAATTTAAGAATATTAAAATAATGGTATTTTAATATATATATATATTAGGTGGTTGCGGGACCTTGCTGAGTGCGGGACCTTGTTGTGTGCAGCTATTAGAAGAGCAAAAGAGTTTTAAGAGGATTAGGAATAAGTAAAATAAAAGGTAAAAATAAAAAACTTAAGAGAAAAGAGAGTGGGGACCGTCCAAGGGTGGCCAACCTGCGATGAAATTCTTTAACGAAGCAAACAGAAACCCTTCAGATGAAATTCTGATAGTTTTCAACTTACAGTTCATCTAGGTTTTAGTTCATATCTCCTAGACCGTAACTCGGAATAGGATGCCCTTTTAGTATGTCGTAGTAGACATGTAGGGGAATATGTGTTATTAAGAACATTTTCCCCCATTCTATACCCATCTTCACGTTTTTCTTTTTTACAAGGTGACTATGATAATGTATTAAAAATTCGGTATCAAACAAAGTTAGGGTCTTGTTGTATTTCGACCAATGTTGGGATTTTCTTTATGCGACCAACAGTGGGAATATGTTATTCAAGCTCGACCAGTAATGATTGGAGCTTTAAGTTTTGCATTTGGCATGATGGTGACTAAGTGATCACACAAAGATGTGATGTTTCAACTTAGTGTATCCATACGCAGCTTGTTATGCGTCATGATAAATCTATTGATGAAAATTCACTCTAAATATTCAACCGGGGAATATGAGGAGGAATTAAGTTGCTCTGTACTAGTGTACAATACATCTAGGAGCGTGACACCCATTCGTGAACAAAGGAATATTATGGATGTTGTCATCTAGGGACGAACGACTATCCACACCAATGATATTATGAGGACGATATCGCTCTGTACTAGTGTATAATACATCTAGGAGCTGTCCGTAATAAGCATTCGTTATTTTAATTCTCTTGTGGAATGTAAAATATGCTTATTTGATATTTCAATTCTCTTGCGGAATGTAAAATATGTTTATTCGATATTTCAATTCTCTTGCAGAATGTAAAATATGAATTTTATGCTTTTGATACCAGGTCAGTAGCATATACAAAATTCTATTGTTTCTTTGATTCTACTGCTGGGTAGAGATAATTTGACTATTTTATCCTTTGTTAAAAATTCCACCATTTACATTAAGTCCCCTGCTTCGTGATGTACAATAATGTGCCGCAGTAAGCATTAAATGGTGATTTTTACTGACATAAGAAAAATAAATTAACAAGCTTAGTCGTCAGATATTACCAGGGATCCTGATTTGATGACGTTCCAATGATGTCGAACCAATCGTTGAAGGAACAATAGTCAATATAGTAATGCTTGTAGGATGATAAAACATTGTCTGGAGAGCATAAATTGGTGAAACACGACTGATTTTCATGATGGAGATACCCAAATTGACCCATGTACAACACTGGCACATTATTTCAAAGAGGAAATCCTTCTTTGACCAAAATTTGGAAACCAATTACCATAAAAGGGGGTGAAACCCTATTACTTTTTTATTCTTCTTCACCACCACCTATCATACCTTTTCTTCTCCTCTTTTAGCGTCGGCGACAACTTCCGCTCTTTGCCGGTGTCGTTGTCGAAATCCGTCCAAGTTTCGTTATTTATTTATTTTTATTATTTTTTTACGTGAATAATTGTTCACGGCTTTATAAACCAGGAGATTTCAATCGTTAATGGTTTATTTTTTTTAGCAAACTATGGCGCATCCATGTTACAGTCATTATTCTGATTCAGAGTCTTCGGAAGCGAAGAGGCAAGACATATATAAGAAATTAAAGATGACTTCTTTGGAAGCTAAGAAATTTGTTAAGTACCAGGAGAAGCGACGTTGGCTTGAATGCATGAGACTTGCACGGGACAGTCAAAGGAACCCTAATGCTCATGTTGTTAGAGTAGCTTCTGACTGGGAGTATATTAGTCATGAACCCGAACCATATCCTCCTAATGAAGCATTAGAGAAGCGCTATCGAGATGATCTTCGACTTCAGCGCGATAAAGAGGATTATTTAGATATGATTGAAGGAGATCATGAAGAAAGCTTGGAAGAAGCTATGGCTGGGGGGCTTAAAAACAATTCTGAAGAAGAATCTGAGGAATTCACTGATTCTGAGGGATACTCTGAAGGACATGATGATGATGATTCCGAAGAAGATGATGATGAGTTTGACTATAACCACTTGCATCGCAGCTACCATGTCTTTCTTTAATGCATAAGAAGCTTTACTTTCATAGTTTGTGATTACTTCTTTAAGATTAAGAATCTTCATTCAATGTGGTTGTTGATTGAGCCATAACTTCTTTAAATAATTATATATTTATCACATGCCTTTTGAAAATATCTTCTCCTTGATGGGATGATTGAATGAATGGAATTTATGTGAATGAATGAATTTTTTTATTATGGTTAGTCGGTAGAAAAATTTCATATTTAGGGTTTTTACTGAAAACGCCATAAAATATTCATACAAAGTCCTTTTTCGATGATATACCCCAAATTTTTCATGCCCAGAAGATGAAATATTTCCTAACTCAGAAGAATTTGAGTTTTGAATTCATTCAGGGTCTCAAAATATCGAAACAGACAAAAGTCAAGAAGAATCCAGGAATGTTTCAGCTCTGACTTAGTTGGATATTTTGATCATATATCTTAGCCCACTTATCCGATTGATGTAAAATTTGATATGTTGTAGAGGACATCCATACGAAGAGTTTGGCATGTAAATAACCCATAAATTTATAACCAATTTTTCCCAGATCGCCATATTGTACAAGGAAGCACACAATTGCGACTGACGGGCTTGATGCAAAAACGTCATTTCATGTACTTACATCATTTGCTTGTATCTTGTATTCTTAACAATGATACCTTTATGTCTCTAATGTCTTCGTGCTTCAAAATTTCTATTTTTCACTTGATTTCAGTGTTGGTAGCATCACTCTTCTTTGGCGAGCATAGAACTTGCTTTGTGAGTGATATGGTTCTATGAAGCTAATGACACAATGCTCATGACAGAATATTATATTTTTGAGATTGGCGATACTTTGACATGGCTTGAGGAGGACGAGATGACTATGAGTTGAGAGGTCGTGGGACATACTTCCGTGAATCAAGCTTAAGATCTTTCTTTTCTTTGACTAGCATTAGTAACATCAATTAGTGGACTACCAGTCCCCGACGTTATTTCAATATTTGTTGAAAATATCTAGGGTTTCAGCGATAATCAGAACTGATTTGACTAGTCGTATATGATAAGTGTTTATCTTCTCATAGGTGTCAATCCTCAAGATTTAGGGTTTAGTTCCCTATAAATTCACAGTCTTCATATCTTCCGTCTTCAAACTTCATCATCTAGCTGTCTTGATCATCATAGTATTATATCCGAAAATAGTGCATCATCTGATGGATCTCTTTCCAGGCATAGAAATAGATCATCGAACTTGGTGAGAAACATCCCAGAAAATTTGTTACTGGTAGATCAAGTTGAACATTCCTCATCATCTCTGTACAATCTGAGACCCAAGAGGATCACTAAGTTTGGTGTTCGTCTTGCTTCTATTGATTCTGCTCAAGTAGTTGAGACGATGGTAAGTCCTCTTTTAAGAAATTTAAATTTTTCTGAGCTTTATGTCAGCATCTTGGTGGTATAGGAGGTTGATGTCCACATGGATGTTTCTATTAGTTAAGGACGGGCTAGAGAGACCATGGTAGATGATAATGATGATGATGCTCCTCCAGTTGTCTCTTTAATGGATATCGCAGACACCGATCTTGGTATTAATGCACTGGAATATCCTACTGCTGGACTTCCTTTCAATGGCCACCTGAAGAACTTATCTCGTGACATTCAGCACGTTGGTGGATTCATTTTTCCCAAACGCTATGTTGCTTCCTATACCAAAATATGGAAGAAGTACGGTCACATCGCTACCACAGAGGTGTGTAAGATTTTGTCTCCTACTCTTGTGACTACTTGATCGTTTTAGAAAAGTGGTAAAAATAGTTCGTTCGCTGAGACTTGTGAAGATTCGTTTAGAACTAATTTTGATTTAAATTAGAAAATAAGTAAAAGGTTTTAATAATATTGGGAAGAACTGGAACTCAGGATTCCACCAAAATCACTTATGAATGATTTCTACAATGATTCTTTAACAATTATAGCTCTTTTATTGACCCTGTTTCTTTACCAAAAATAGATTTCTAAAACATTAATTGTAAATCACAAGCATGACGCATCAAAAGCTCTTAAGTCCCAGCATACACCATCAAAAAAAATCACAACTAATTAAGAAAAATCAATTAAAAATAAATGCAAAAGTCATTAAGAATCAAAAATGGTTACCATTCATTCATGAAATATGGGTTCCTCCATTGTCCAGTGGTTGGGTTTATCTCATCATGCTCAAAACACTCTCAAAAGATTGGTATATGGCTCAAAAGTGCTTGAAAAGAAGAAAAGAAGCTAAAAATAATAAAACAGGAAATTTGCAACGTTTATAGGTGTTACAGATTAACTGTTACAATTGAGCTTGAAGATAAATGTTACAAAACGAAGATAAATGTTGCTGATGGGTTGAAGAAACCGTTGCAACTGAAGATAAATGTTGCAAAGCTGAAGATAAACGTTGCTGATGGTTGAAGGAATACTTGTCGTATCCCTGTTCTTCATGTTCAGTAGCAGAACATTCTTTTTCTCTTTTGTTTTTTTCTTGAGCCTCCCCTCCTTATTTTTCTTCCTTCTCTTTGCTATTTATAGGTTCCACAAACCCTAACAACCCATCATTAATCGATAAGGACCCAAAAATCAATCCAAAACAAACTCAGATTCATGTAAATCCGAGTCAGAAAAGGAAACTCTTTTTCGGTAAAAACATGGATTTTCCATCTTGTTTTACGTCTTTAAACTATTGTAATTTACATGTTTCATCCTCTAATGATTGTTGCTTCATGTTGATAAGGTTTAAACTCTTTAAAATCCCCCCAAAATCAATTTCAACCTCCACATAACTTTCACGCGTTTGAAAGTTCTTTTCCCTCCATTTTCTCTTTTTTTGAACCAAAGAGGAAGGGGTGCCCCTATCCAATATACGGGTACCTTTATCAACTAGCCTGGGTGCCTTTAGTAATTTTTCTCGGGTGCTTTTATCACTTTTGAACCAATTTTTCCGTAAATGTTTATTTCCCAGAAATACCTACAAACACATAAAATAACACAATAAATACCAAATTGAGCACTAACAATATAGATAATTAAGGACAAATTAGACACAAAAATGTGTCTATCAAATACCCACAAACTTACTATTTGCTAGTCCTCGAGCAAATCTAATCTAGAAATAAAATCAAAATCCTAACTCACTTTCACAGGAATCGCGACTACATTTAGCAAATGTAAGAAGCCTTTAAACCCTTAGGTGTCCCTAGTGCACGAGTTTTAGTATCGTGAGGGTTTACAAGAGGTATACCCACAAAACCTTTTACTCCAAACACTAGCTACCTGTGAACGATTGAGGGTAAACACTAAACAAGCTATTTAGTTGGCATACTAAATTCTTCGGCTATGAGAATCATTACCCTATATGAGTCCAACTGTTGTACACGAGTTTGCACTCATCATACTAAATTCATATATAAGAAAACAAAGCTCTACTTAGATAGTCGTTCAACCACGATACTCATAATCTATCAAAGTTCAATCACATGAAAAGATTTAGAAGTTGGATATGGAAATGATGAAGTTTGCGCATATTGACTAAGGTGAACGGTGTTTCCCATATCTGTCTGAAGGTCATTGCCAGGATGAATCCTAATGGATTGAGATACGCTCCCATTGGTCTTACTCCTTATATTAATATCGACTTATTTGGTATATACAAGGGTCCCAACGATCGATTTATTTAAAATAAAACAATTATTTTATTAAATGTACTGACAACATGATTGGACCAAATGAATCCAAGCGCATGCTCCTTATCGGTATCTTACATAATAGTTCTCATGGATCCTGCGTTCCACGCTTTCTTAGGCGATGGAGACAGGGAGAACACACACATATTGCTATCAAAGAGTCAATATTCAAAAAAATTTTCAGTTGGTCCGAATAATAGTCTAAATAATCTCAAACACTCTACTCCATTCTGGCGGAGATAACAATTCGATATTGATGGCCCACCAAATCACTTAGAGAAACACAAAAAATTGCAAAAATAAAAACGGAAGGTGATATGGTCGAGATAGACTCCGATATATGGTGACGACTATCATGTTATTTCTAACATATGAACTCTTTCCTTTTATAAATAGACCATTTAACTGGGCACACCAATTCCTATAGAAAAATAACTAAGTCTCCATCTACCTAGAATGGTTAGTGTCACCCTGAATTGTTCATAAGTTTCTAGACTTTGCAGTTTCATATTTCACTAAAAAGTTTCTCCCTTACCCCTAAACTTAAATCTAACATTGTCCTCAATGTTCTAAAGATGAATGATTAAAAGCATGAACAAGGAGAAATTGTTACCAATCGAAGGAAAGGAGTTAAGGAAAGATGTTACTGTGTCGCATGAGCATGTGTTACCTCCTAAGAAGTGCTAAGTTTAAAGTCTTCAGCCAGACTAAGAAAGAATTAGTCACCTCATAGAATCATATAGCAATAGCCGGAACAATTGCGGGTCATCTGAATCAAATAGTGCTATCATAAATAAAAGGAAACTGCAACAGGCCAAGAAAATGAACAAACCGAGCACACCCTTATCTAGTTTCTGTTTAAGACAACTACATCTAGTTTTGGCTCATGTTCAGGCTCTATAAAAGGGTCTAGATAAAATATTTTCATGGGATGGATTTCCTCATAGACAGGATCAAAAGAATCAGGTTATAGAGTCTGGTAAAACTCAACCAAGAACTTAGAATCACATAATATTAACCTGGATAATTGTGGATCCTCAAAGTCAATCATATTTGACCCACACAGTTGACTAATATGAAAATGTTTATTCTTAAACAAATGTGGCGATTCTAATTTCCTAAAGTAATTAGGCTTAGTCTCAAAACTTAATAACTGACAATTTTGAGATTCATACTTTCCCACATATGGAAGAAAATATTTTGGTGGGAAAATAAATTCAATTTTGGTATTATCATCTAGGTAAACCACATCGACCAGAGGATGGGTTTCTAACAACTGAACTTCTTTCTGAACATCACCAGGCTCAGGAAATATAGTTTGAAGATGATCTTATAAAATGGTACAGGTGCATATGTCAAGTCCCAAGTGAGGGATTTAAGAAGGGATACTTGACAATCACAATAATCATCGGTACCCCCAAACTTAGGGTGGACATAACTCTCATATGGACTAAAAACTATTGGTTGGATTCTAGAGTCCTTAAGGTCAGAACTACACTCAGCTTCCTCTATAAAAGGAAATAAGGTAGAATTATAAACTGGTATAAGTTCAAACTTAGATTTCCATATATTATAAGTGTCCATCAAAGGTGTAGAATCTAATAAAGTATTCACCTCATTAATAACACTATCATCGTCTACATCAAATCTAAATTGGGCTAGGCATTTCTGTCTTCTAGCAAAGTTTTTGATAATGACTCCTGAACTAATGTTCCTATCATGTCACCTCTTCAATACACGTGTCATCTAGATCAGGTGGTTGGTTATTAATATTAAAAATATTCAACTCAATAGTCATATTACCAAAAGACAAGTTCATAATACCATTTTGAAAGTTAATGACCGCATTAGATGTAGCTAAAAACGGGCGACCTAATATCACAGGTATCTGATTCTTTGGGTCAGGGACAAGTTGGGTATCAAGGACAACAAAATCCACTGGATAAATAAACTTATCGACCTCAATAAGAACATCCTTTATGACACAACGAGGAATTTTCACAGACCTATCATCTAAGTGCAGTGTTATCTGAGTAGGTTTCTAATCACCAAGTCCTAGATGAAGGTACACATGGTACGGAAGTAAGTTCACACTGGCTCCTAAGTCAAGTAACGCTTTCTCAACACGGTAGTTATCTATTGTGCAAGAAATGGGTGGGGACCCTGGGTCTTTGTACTTAAGAGTTGTATTGTTCTGGATAATTGAACTCACATGACTAGCTAAAAAGGCTTTCTTTTGTACACTAAGCTTTCTCTTTCGCGTATACATATCTTTAAGGAACTTGGCATAAGTAGGAATCTGCCTTATTGCATCTAATAATGGAAGGTTGACAGTGACTTTCTTAAAAGCCTCCAATATGTCGTTAAAGTTAGATTTCTTCTTTGTTGGTGCTAACAGTTGTGAGAACGGGGCTCTGGGCACAAAATCTGGTTTATAAGGAACTGCATGGGATCTTTAGAGACTTCATCAGTCTCTTCAGCTACTGGCTCAGAATGGTGAACAACGGTATGTTCACTATCAGGCATGGTTACCTTGTTGTCTACCACTTTGCCATTCCTAAGGGTTCTAATTGCATTCACTGGATTTAATAATTTCTCACCAGAAGATACTTCATGAATTCCTCTAGGATTGGGTTGGGTCTGACTCGAAAACTTACCTTTTTTTTCTCTCAAAAACTAAGCGATTTGAGCAACCTGGGTTATAAATATGAAATAGCCCGACTGTTAGCATGAACAATCTTTTGATTCTTGTAAACTTTGGTTGACTGACTGCCGAAAATCTATAGTGTCCTAAGTTAATAAGGCGCGAGACTCTACTAAACTCATGATCGTCTTATCAATCGGATTCGGAAATTGTGCCGGTCCTGAAGGATTCTTAGTATATCCAAAACCTGGGGGAACCTTAGAATTACTAGACTGACCTTGACTCTGGCCCTTAGACCAAGAAAGGTTAGGATGGTTTCTCCAACCAGGGTTATAGGTTTCTGAATAAGGGTCAAACTTCTGATGGTTATCAAATCTAATGTTATTATAAAGAGCATGGGCGTGCTCTTCAACAGTCTGTCCTTCCAAAAATGATTTGGGCTCAATTCCACAACTAGATTGACTCAGTTCTAAAGCTTCTAACCTTTCTGATATAGCTGCTATTTTGGCATCTGATTCAAAAGATCCTTCTACCCTATTGACATTTCCTATACTTAGAAGAATTGTTTTCTGGGGCTCCCTACTATTTTCCCTTTGTTGGTTTTTTTTGGCGATTTCATTCAAAAATGTCATCGCACAATCGGTAGTTTTATTTTCAAACCCACCTGTGCATAAAGATTCAACCATGGTTGTTGTCGTATAATATAACCCTCGTAGAGGATCTGAACTAGCCTTACTTTTTCGAAACCATGATGAGGAAATTGTGATAATAAGTCATTGAGCCTTTCCAAATACCTATATAAAGATTCTCTTTCTTGTTGAGCAAATGTGCAAATCTGCTGCCTAATAGATGATATTTTGTTCCTAGGAAAAAACTTCTGGAAAAAGGAAGATGTAAGTTGTTCATAGGTTTCAATGGACTCGAAAGTCAAACTATATAGCCAAGATTTGGCTTTGTCTCCTAGTAAAAAAGGAAACAATCTAAGTTTCAATGCTTCATCATCTAGGTGCTTAATCCTGATGGTACTAAATATTTCCTCAAAATCCCTAACATGGAAATAGGGGTTTTCATTTTCTTTCCCTAAGAAGATTGGAAGAATCCGTATGGTCCCAGGTTTTAACTCATAGTTTGCTTCAGTTTCAGCTAACTTGATACATGATGGACGAGAAGTCTTAGTTGGGTTCAACAAAGCTTTTGAAGTTGCCATTGCTGGCGCTATCAAAGGATTAGGAGCAACTTCTTCACACAGTGTCAAGTTCTCAAAATTGAAATTTCCAAAAACAGGGCCCTCAAACGAAGAGTCTTCAAGGTCCTCGTTTCTAGGGACAGAACTACTAGGTTTGTCACTAATCAAACGACCTAGAGTGTCTTTTTTCCAAGATCGCTTAGTGAAGATTTCAAGAGGTTTTGGCATACACTAAAAAAAACTAAAAAACTAAATCTTAATTGGAAGGGAATTTTAAACAATCACAAGCAAGGATGACTCAACCAAATCAAACCTATTGAATCTAGCAAACAAAAAACATGATGGATACACTTAGATTTTTTCTAAACCAGATTCTATCCTTTCAAAAGGAAACTAGTTACAGTTTCAACAAACCTCTTAGAACGATCCGAATTAGATTAAGTCGAATAAAAATAGGATAATCTCTAAGGAGTTTTGTTAACCATGTCTCTTTGGCAACGTTTCCTTGGGTTACAAGACGACTCGAATCTTCTTAAAATAATCTTCTTGAACTTTGAGAGAGGCTAACAGAGTAACCAATTCAGTCCTTTTGAATGACTTCCCAAAGCGGGCAAGAAGGAAACGGTGATGAAATCCGAGTCCTTATCTTGTATGACCAATTCTTGCCCTTTACTAAAAAATTAAATTCGTATTCAGGTCCTCATCATATATGCACACGAAGGAGTCCAGAAAACCCACTGACAGAGGATTCGTGGGTGGTTAGAGGCTTACCTCACGTTCCAGACAGTCGATGAACTGTTGAGGCCGACTTAGTCCACCGACTCCTATGTCAGTGTACGAAACTGAGGGGATGAGACAATATCGTAATTGTCGTCTTTCCCTTTTGCAGTTTATATTTAATTACCCTTCTGTAGGGTTTTAAAAAAATAAATAAAGTCCAAAAATAAAAGAAAAATTACAAAAATAATAAAGGATTTCCTAATACAATTTTCTAAAAATAAAAATAAATAAAACCCTAAAAAATTAACTAAGGAAAAAATTATTGTCTTCTTTTTCCGTTCTTTTCGATTTATTTTTGACTCTAAGTCTTTAATCAACCAATATAATCTTTGGCTCCAATTTCTTTTTGATCCAAAACCTGTAATACAAAGAAGAATACCCAAAAACGTAAAATAGAACAAATAAAAATAAAAATCTAATTAAACTAACTAACCTAAAAAAAAACTAAAAACAAATCTAAAATCAAGTCCCCGGAGCGGCGCCAAAAACTTGATCGTTTTATAAAAGTGGTAAAAATAGTTCATTCGCTGGGACTTGTGAAGATTCGTTTTATACCTAATTTTGATTTAAACTATAAAATAAGTAAAAGATTTTAATAATATTAGGAAGAACTGGAACTCAAGATTCCACCAAAATCACTTCTGAATGATTTGTACAATGATTCTTTAACAATTATAGCTCTTTTATTAACCCTGTTTCTTTGACAAAAGTAGATTTCTAGAACATTAATTGTAAATCACAAGCATGACGCATCAAAAGCTCTTAAGTCCCAGCATACACCATCAAACAAAATCACAACTAGTTAAGAAAAATCATAAATAAATTAAAAATCAATGCAAAAGTCATTAAGAATCAAAAATAGTTACTATTCATTCATGAAATATGGCTTCCTCCATTCATGCTCAAAACACTCTCAAAAGATTGGTACATGGCTCAAAATTGCTTGAGAAGGAGAAAAGAAGCTAAAAAATAATAAAACCGGAAATCTACAACGTTTATAGGTGTTACTGATAGGTGCATTATTTGCATGAGTTGGATACTCTAATTCTTTGATTTCTTGTTACTTTTCATATCGTTATGCTTTTATTTTGTTTGTTTATGAGTTTCTTAGGAGTTTTGAAGTGTATTCAACTAAAGAAGAAGAAAGGAGTTCATTATGACACGAAATGAACAAGGAAGTTAAGTTATGCCAATGGAGAAGGGCCAAATACCAAATTCAACTCCTTAAAATCCAATAGTTCTTAATACCGTTTTTAAGAGAACGAGAATAAGAAGCCAACGCAAAAAGAATGAGGTCATTTGGAGTCCGTATGAGGAAGTTATGAGCAAAACAGCCGAAAGAAAATAATGAAACACTCAGCATCATAATCGAGAGATAACAAGGGAAAATTATCTACCGATTATAGGCCGTTTCGGGTACAGAAAAACTTCGTTTTTGAGCTCCAAAATCGGTATTTAACTCGGAAATCGATTCTATCGTTTAAGACAAAGTTATCTACCGATTATGGCAAGTTTTGGACACAGGAAAGTCATATTTTGAGCTCTTACAATCGGTAGATAAGGAGGGTGTAGTGACTGCCGATTATGACTCGACATGAGCCACTTTTGAGACACGTTTTTGACTTCAAAATCAAAGTTTCATGGTCCCATTAGGACTCTAGCACCTAGATATGATGAAGACTATATAAGAAGACTTCCACAACCCTAAGGAATTACTTTTTGACACTTGAAAACACAAGGAGAACAAGAAGCTAGGGCTTGGAGTTGGGATTGAAGATCACGATTTCTAGGGTTTACTTTACTTGTTTTCTTTATTATTTTATTATTTTCCATGGATTTTGAGAAATCCATGATGAACTAAACCTTTCTTATTGGTTAGAGATGTAGTCCTAAGTTGGAAAACATGTTTATTAATTGAAGTATTCATTCTCATATGTTCATAATCTCTTCAATATTCTACCGTTATAATACCTTATATGATGGATTGCTTGTTTTCTTAAGTCATAAATTAGATGAGCATGCATTGATATCTATAGCTAAACTAGGGTTTGAGATCCGGAATTGTCAAAATATCCTTGTTACAAGTAGCATGACATAGTTGTTAATGACGGGATGCTACCATGCAATTATGTGTAGAAGCGTGATCTAGGTTAAATTTGTGTGGCTCTTGCACCGGATTTTTTAGAATAACCTCAACTCACAAAGACCATTGTTTTCATTGGGTTAAACTTGAGTGGCTCTTGCGCCAAGTTATTCGTTGAAAAGGATTCAAAGAGTGGCTCTTGTGCCTTTGATGATAGTAGGAGTTTTGCCGGAGTAAGCATGCGATAGGATGCTTTAGGGTTATTGACATTGAGAGTGCATGAATGTTGAGTAAGATTTAGTTGATAACATGTTGGAAGATTGAAGATGAACTCTCTAACCAGTGTTCTTTATCTCTGATTTTCGTTTTAATCTATTTGTTTTAGTATAATTTAGTTATAATCACAATTGAAACCCCCTTGTTTACATAATTAATCAAAAGTAATTAATAATCACCTGCCTCTCTGTGGGAACGAACTTGTTCTTATTACTATACTCTAATCTATATTAGTGAAGTAAGAACTTGAATTAATTTTGCTTGGCTGACAACCGATCAAATTTTTGCGCCGCTGCCGGGGAGGCATATCAGTTTGTTATTTTGTTTTTGATTTCTTATTTATAGTTTTTAATTTAGTTTTAAGAATTGTTTTTCAGGTATTATTTCTTTCGTGAATGCTTAGAGAGGGTATACAAAGTCCCAAAGTTAGATACACAACAATGGTGTATTCAAACGACATCTACATTCGAGATCAAGCCAGGGTCTATTCGAGAACTCCCAAAGTTTCATGGGATGACTAATGAAGATCGGAATAAACATTTGATGAATTTCCATAACATAGTCATAGCAATGCTACCAACAGAGACTGATGTTGATGGAGTCATGTTACGAGCTTTTCCACTCTCCCTGATGGATACTGCTAAGGGATGGTTATATTATTTACCTTCTGGTAGTGTCACAACTTGGAATTGTCTGAAGAAACTCTTTTTAGAGAGATATTTTCCTGCATCAAAGGCGACTCAGATTCGTAAAGAGATTTGTGGCATTAAGCAGGTGGCAGGAGAGACATTGTATGAATGCTGGGAACGTTACAAGAGATTGGTGGCTAGCTTCCCACATCATCAATTTATTGATTTATTGATCATCCAATGTTTCTATGAAGGTCTTCAAGCAAGTGACAGAAATGTTCTCGACGCTGCAGGTGGTGGTGCATTAGTGAACAAAACAGTAGCTCAAGATAGAGAGTTAATTGAGAACATGGCAGCAAACTCTCAACAATTCTCAAGTCGTGGGTCAGAACCACTCGTCAAGAGGGTTAACGAGTGATGTAGTTTTTAAATAGTAGTAAAAAGGTTCGATACTCAGACTTGTGAAAATTTAATTTTTAAACCTAATTTTTGAAACTAAAAGTAAAGAAGATTAAAATAAACTTGATTTCAAATTGATGGGAAGAACTAGGACTAAGGATTCCACCATTAGCCAATTTCAAGTGATAAAATCTTGCAACTCGTATATTCAGTTTATTCAAAATATTGCCAAAGTTAGGTTTTCAAAATACTAGTTGTAAATCGAAAGCATGAGACATCAAAAGCTCTAAGTTCAGCATGACTCATCAAAAGAAAACACAACTAATTGATAAAAACCATTTTTTTTTCCAATTTTAATTCAAAACAAATAATAATAAAAGAATTACAAAAAAATAGATAAAATAAGAATTACCACTTTATTATTGGAAAAATATCTTCCTGCGTCGCCCTAGTGATGGTGATTAGCTCATCATGTTGGAAACACTCTCAAAATAGTTTTTGATAGCTCAAAAAGTGTTTACAATGATGAAATAAAAGTAACACAGACGATTTGATACGCTTATAAGCGTTACAGAGAATGCTTCCTGCGTTGCTGAAGAGAAAAGTAAAGAGAAACAATAAAGAACGGTTCCTGACAGCTTTAGAATTTTAAAGGAATATGCAACAGAAACTGCGACTGTTCTCTGGAGCCTTATGTTCTTAATGTGTTCTTCACCGGCAGCAAGCTTTTTTCTTCCTGGAATTTTTCGGACGTCTGTGGCTTAGATTTTCTTTGCTTCTCTTTGCTTTATATAGGGTTAGTAAACCCTATGAACCTTTCTTAACCGATAAGGACTCAAAGAGTCCAAATCAAACTCCAATTACGTGATAATCCGAATCCGAGAGTAACTCCTTTTCCGGCGATATTTTGAATTTTCCAGCCATATTTTCCGGCGTGAATCACTCTTGAATGATGTGTTTTTACTTCTTTTGATTGTTTCTTACTCTTGGTAACTTGAAATCACCACAAAATCCATTAAAACTCGGTTTAGAAACTACACAATAAACTTTCTTACGTAAATGACTTTCCCGCCAATTTTAATTTTTGAATTAAGAAGGGGGTGCCCCCAATCCAACTGGTGGGTGCCTTTATCACTTTTACTGGGTGCCATTAGTAATTTTTCTGGGTGCCTTTGTAAACTGGTAAAAGTTCAGACCCAGTTTTCTATATATTATAAGTGTCCATCAAAGGTGCAGAATTTAGCAAAGCATTCACCTCATTAATTACACTATCATCGTCAATATCAAATCTAAAGTGGGATAGGCATTTCTCTAATGGATCTTCTAACAAAGTGTTTGGTAATGACCCCTGAACTATCGTTCCTATCATGTTAACCTCTTCAATGTACGTGTCATATAGTTCATGTGGTTGGTTACTAATATTGAAAGTATTCAGCTCAATAGTCATATTACCAAAAGATAAGTTCATAATACCATTTTGAAAGTTAATGATCGCATTAGATGTAGCTAAAAACGGGCGACCTAATACCACAGGTATCTAATTCTCTGGGTCAGGGACAAGTTGGGTATCAAGGACAAAAAAATCCACAGGATAAATAAACTTATCGACCTCAATAAGAACATCCTCTATGACACCACGATGAATTTTCACAGACCTATCAACTAATTGCAGTGTTATCTGAGTAAGTTTCAAATCATCAAGTCCTAGCTGGAGGTACACATGGTACGGTAGTAAGTTCACACTGGCTCCTAAGTCAAGTAATGCTTTCTCAACACAGTAGTTACCTATTGTGCAAGAAATGGTTGGGGAACCTGGGTCTTTGTACTTAGGAGTTGTATTGTTCTGGATAATTGAACTCACATGACTAGGTAAAAAGGCTTTCTTTGGTACGCTCAGCTTTCCCTTTCTCTTACAAATATCCTTAAGGAACTTGTCATAAGCAGGAGTCTGCCTAATTGCATCTAATAATGGAAGGTTGATCATGACTTGCTTAAAAACTTTAATTATGTCGTTAAAGTTGGATTCCTTCTTTGTTGGTGCTAACAGTTGTGGGAATGGGGCTCTGGGCACAAAATATGGCTTATGATGAACTACATTGGGCTCTTAGAGACTTCATCAGTCTCAACAGCTACTGGCTCAGAAGGGTGAACTACAATATGTTCACTATCAGGCATAATTACCTTGTTATCTACCACTTTACCGTTCCTAAGGGTTCTAATTGCGTCCACATGATTTGATGATTTATCACCAGAAGATACTTCATTAATTCCTCTAGGATTGGGTTGGGTCTGACTAGGAAACCTACCTTTTTCTCTTTCTCTCAAAGACTCAGCGATTTGACCAACCTGGTTTAGCAGAGTCTCTCGCCTTATTAACTCAGAACACTATAAATTTTCAGCAGTCAGTCAACCAAAGTTTACAAGAAAATCAAAAGA